>CAJNYU010003364.1:0-50251 GCA_905331475.1 Rotaria socialis | reverse complement strand
CCCCCCCCCCCCCCCCCCCCCCCCCCCCCCCCCCCCCCCCCCAACTTTGGAAATTTTTGTTTCAATTTTACTCCGATTTGAAGAAAATAGAAGAAATTTACTCTGATTTTTGAAAAAAATAGAAGAGATTTTTATTGATTTACTCCGATTTTTGAAAAAAAACCCTGCCGTTTTCAAGTAACCCCCCTATATTTTTGTTGCTTCGCGCCGTCCCTGAATAGAAAGTATTTTTAGCTAATTTAAAAAACAAAAATCTCTTTAGTAACCTATTTGCTCGTATCAAATATTGTAGCACACTTATGTAAACCATGATGTGCTTTATTTGCCAAAAAAAAAGGATGCTTACTCATGCTTCAAAATAATAGCAAATCAGAAAAATAGCAACAACAATTTTTTGAAGGCCGAAGATTTTCTAAATGTTCGGTATAAAATCCGATCAGTCTCGAATTCTCCCTTACTATCAAGATTTGTCAAACTCTATTCGCAGTATAAATTCAAATTTAGTTACTATTGACCTGATAATTAAACTGTTAATGACTCTTATGTATCATCAACAATTTCAATAATAAATACCTTAATTCGGCATAAATTGGTTTTCGATCAAACCATCGTGTGTTAAGACCAGTAACAGCTCGTTCTGCATCTTTTTCAAAACGGAACTAAAAGAAAATTTCCGACTTTGTCTGTTTACTTATAAATATTTTGTTCTTACTTTAATATAAATATTTCCAATGAGATGTTCTCCGAGATTGTCACAAACTGTCATTGCTTCAATTTCTCCATACTAAAATCGTATTCACGATAATCCAATATAAGAAAATGAAAGGAATGAACAAAAATAGGGAAAGGCATCAGTCCTAAAAACCTGTAAACACACGAAAGTTTGTTGTAAGAATTTTTATAATGAAAAAGAACTTTTTTTAAAAATAGTTCATATAGATATTTATCAATCTACCTTTTCTTTTTCTTTTTCTTTCTTATATGTACAGCTGTTTGATTAATAGAAAAGAAATGTAGAGATCCTCCTGCAAAAATGGGACTACAAAAGTGAGATATACATATATATTATGTAATATTATATATTGTACGTGTTATTTTATTTCCATTGAATATTTATAAAACAAGATGAGAGTGCTGTTGGTTCAAGCCTGCAATAATCGATAGAATCTTAGGGAGATATAAGAGACAAACAAAAAAGAAACGTAAAAGTTTAGTTGTTCTTTTTTACATAGCCCTTGTCTAATGGAAAAAATTAAAATGTGGAGCTGCTCACTTAAAACGAAAGAAAGATAAAACTTACCTTATCTTCAACTTCAGTGTAAACTTCTTCATAGAATTCACTAGAACAAAGAAAGAACCAAATCGTTTTAGAAATTAATCATAGTTCTAGATATGAATATTTACTCAAAATGTTGTTGAATTTGTTCATCTGTGTAAGTATTTTCATTGATTTGTTCAACTAAAGAAATAAATATTCGGGATATATATCTATGAACAATACAACTCTGATTCTTTTAATAATTACCAAAACCACCCTCTGATTTTGGAATAGCATTATTGTTCGGATTAAGATAGAGATTTTTTAGGAGAATAGTCTAGAAAAACAAGAATAACTTGAAAAAACTTGAGAATTTTTATCATCATACTTGACTAAATGTTGGTTTATTATGAACACGAGAACATCTAGAACATTTAAAAGTTTTAAAAGATTTTGCATGGCTAATAAACCATTCCTACCTTTCACCATGACGACATGCACCAATTTTAAAATAAAATGAACAATTAACTCTAAATTAATCAATGAGTACCATGAATCAATTGAAAAAAATGAGATATTTACTTGTCTTTTTCGGTACCGAAAATAGAAGCAAGATACTCGGCCATTAAATTTCTTGTTCAGCAATATTAATAGGACTTAATCAAAGTTATGGACGGCAATTATACCTAAAGAATAAGTACTTCTAGTTTTTATATGCGAAATTTTGGTATGATGATTCGCATTTTATATGACAGATCAAATAACGGAGAAGTGGCTTCTGAAAGTAACTGTCACTAAGATCAATTTGATACACACATGGATAGTAGCGGCCAGGATTATACATTTTCGCTGATATTGAAAGTAAATAAGAATCGATATTATTCAAATATACTTCAGTCAAGCCTGTCAATCTTGATTGAGTTTCATATAGAGAAAAATAATTAAAAATAGTCTCGTCAATTGAATGACAGTGACATCTGTACAATACAATGTGTTTGTACACTTCCGATAGCAAGATTCGAAAGATTTGTTCTTTTAAAGTTGTATTAGTATTAATGATTTCAATGAATACAGAGGCGATTGAGTTCTTCTAACTGTTAAGAATCTTCATAGAGCTATCACTATTCTGATTACTCCTGATAGCTCGGAAATGATTGTAGGAAACTCATGAATAACTAAGATATCTATACGAATTCTCTTCATATGTATAATGTTAGAGAAACTGTTGTTGAATCTATACTCTAACTTCACCAATACTATCACTAGGGGCGTAACCAGAGGAGAGCCAGGGGGGGGGGGGGGGGGCGCGCCCACCCGCGCGTTGACCCACGACCTCTCCCCCCCCCCCAATAATATTTTTCTGGTTACGCCCCTAACTATCACGCAACGATATGAGGACGAATTGACCAGAACGAAACTATTATTGTAACTGTCAGAGAAACACATCAATGTCAATACGCTGATGCTATTAAGTTATGCGATTACGTAGTTTAGTAAAAAGAATATTCTTAAAATAGCCTTGACTAGATATAGATGCTAGTCAACAGTCGTTTACAGAGGAAAAATACAGCGATAATATTACCATACGAAACAGCGGAAGACAATTTGTAGCAAAATCAATTATCATGATTAGCTACAGTCAAGAGTACAATGAATCATTCGTTTGATGTCGACGCCAGATGCTACTTCTCTCAAACTCAATTTGATTGATTTTACTTATTTCTTTATATATTATGCTTGATCAGTTTCTCTTTGATACTTAGCATCATTTTGATATCTGTTACCGATCAGTTGATCGTGAATACTCTTCACGAGTGATCTAGAGATGACTGACTGGTTGATAAACAAATTAAATCAATTCTCGAAGAATGAAACAACACAAAGATGAATGATATAAAATATTAGTAAAGAATGTTGATATCGTATTAGATAAATGGAATTGAGATGTACACTTACGGAGAGAGAGAGTATAGGTCTAGATTATGTGATCCAATGAAAGAGTTATATGATGTGATGTATAGACTTACAAATAAAGTTAAGAAGATAGTTATACAGTATAAAGTAGAACAGTAGATGAAATCAATACTCAGCATTTTGTTTATGTAATTTTATTTTATTTTATTTTATTCGAGAAATTACATTCGATGAACTGTGAGTGTTTTGTTTTCGATTAAGTTTATTTATATTTTTATTTTGTTCTATAAATGAATCTGTCACAGAGCTTGGTATACGATATTTTGTAAATAAAATCTAAAATTACTGATTATATCCTATGGCAACTATTAGCTGAAATGAATGTAAATTATTGACCTTTTTACTTTGATTCTTTGCTTGTTTTTTTACACCGAGTAAATTGGGTCTAATCGATATTTTTATGCTTACTATCTTTAATTGTCAAATGACATCTTGTTTCTAATCAAAATCTACTGCACTGATATTTTTAAAAGATTGAAATCTATATTTCTGAGACCCGTTGATAATACATAAAATAGAGGTTATAGTGATGTGATTGTCAATAGATTCAGATCTATAATGATTGCTATAAAATGAACGCAAATATTACATTTTTGAAGAACTATCAATTAGTTTCAGATTGATAAATATAGTTTTCCTTTTAAAGTGTTTATTTATTTGCGATGCACTCCATAAAAAGATAATTGAAAAATAATGAATATTTCATAGCTACATATTAATATTTTTGTTTCGGCAATTACGCGATACGGTCTTGTGCGCATGATCGAGAGGCACAATATAGTAATAAAAGTTTGACTTACAATGAACATCAGTAAACAAGAAGCGTAATCGAGATTCAGAATAAATACTAAATATATTTTCATTGGTCTCATTTAAATTTGCCTACGAGGCTATTAAATCAAGTGGCTAGTGATACGAGACAAAAAAATATTGAATATTTAATTTTCATTAATATCATTAGAGTGCTACCAATATTTGCGAATCGACATATGTTCTAAGTATCCTTCAAATAAATCAATGCATGTCTTGTTCCTTTCTTCTATTATTTATTTATATTTACAATATTGATATCTGTTTAGATAAAATAATGTTATCTAATCAATATATTTGATTACCGTTATGTGCAATATAAACGATATGTTTGACGAAGGATAGGATCATTAACAATAGCCTCAGAGCAAATGCTTTCTTATCCATTTAGTAGCATTGATGTGTTTAATTAAATATAAACATTACGCATGAGGCAAATAAGAACTATTATATATTTTGATTTTGATTTTTTTTATTGAGTGGTTTACTTTTAAATATTTTCTATTCGATTTGATATGTGTCAAAAATAGTTGAAATGTAACACAAAGATCAAAATTATGTAACAAAATATAACGATAGATACTGTAGCAAAAAACAATAACTATGTAGTTATCTGTGATTTTGTCGGCGAGATTTCATCTGAAGTTGGATCTATCGACGGCCTAGTATATGGTAAAGGACGATCTTTTGCAGTATAGTATTCATCAACTTCTCGATCTGATGACGACGACGACGACGACGACGATGATGATGATGATGAGAAAGTGACACTACAATATCAAAAAAAAATTATTTGAACATGAAAAAAGATCAGGCAACAAGTTTACTGGATTTTTTTTCTTGTTTGAAGATCTTCAATATTTTTTTCAATTTTATGTCCACGTGCTCGATTGAATGCTAGCATAAGAAAATTCTAAAGAATAATTTTCTCAGAATAAACAAATCCTTACCAGCAATAGCTTCATCGGGTTGTAGACCAAGAATTTCAATTAAATATCTTAATGGGTATAAATCAATAAAGAAGAATTTGATACGCGAGTCGAAAATTTTACCTGGCAATAAAATAGCCACTTCGATTAACTCCATGAGTACAATGGATACCTATCAGTTTGTCTAATAAAAAGAATCGTCTTATTATCACAAGATTGTTCAGAAATGATTACCATTCTGCCGATTATTGCGTAAGAATTTATTAACAATACGAAAAAATTTTTGACAATTTTCATCTGACACATCTTGATGCCCTGGTACTCGAATTTTACAATATTCAATGTCCAAATCTTCTACATCCTATTGTAGAATGAGATTTAAAAAAATTAAATTTTAGTATTTATGCTTTTTTTCAGATCCTACTCGATAATCATAATAACGATGAGTATCAGTTAAATCAATAATTAAGCCAAGTTCACGTTTTCGATAATCCAAACGTTCAATTAAATCATTCAAAGAAAATCGATCTCGTTGATTTAGATTGCGTAAGATTGACTATAAAAGAAAAACAAGGAAAACATTTAATTATATTCGATTTTATGTTCTATAAAATTATGTTAAACTCAACCCATCGTAAAGGACATTTGAATGGAACTAGACGAGTATTTTCAATCCATGTATGCAATGGAGTATAATCAAGCCAACTAAATATAGAAAAAGACGATTTAATTCAGCTCAATTGTAAATAATGATTTACCCAGCTGGCACTTTATTATTCACCGGCCTTCGCCTTCGACTCTCACCATACGATCTTGATTGATTCATTCAAGAAGAAATTTATCTAAAATAAAATAACCATATGATGATGATGATGATATGTCTATCCCAAAACTGTATCAATTCAAAGTTTATCTGATATTTTTTATTGAATCAAACTACATTCAATAGTCAAGATATATCCAATTTCTTGTGTTGTTTGCTCGGTAGTTACTCGCTTCATTGTTACCTAATTAAATTTAAGAACAGCCTAGATATTCTTTTTATTTTCTGCGCTGACAGTTTTACTGCGCTCTTTATTATTTTTTGTTTCAATATATCAAAATTTGCACACGAAAGAAAACATTATTTTTCGACAAACACACACAACAATATCCATAGAAAAGAAAAAAGGAACGAGATGATATACTAAACTAAAATATCTACCATACACACAAAATAAGAAATATAGGTAAAAAAAAAAGAAAGGAAAGAAAGATAAGAAAGCTTCGTGTTTGTTTTTCTATTTTTTTCAATAACACATATCCGCACGTATATTCGTGACTAGTGATAATGATGATTAATTCTCATATTTTAGTGTGATTATCCAAAACAAATATATCTTTTGCTTTGGTTAGAAGTATTAATCTAATGCAATTAAATTTTCTGAACGTCGACCATTATTTTGTTTGAATGTTGACGCTTCTTTTAAACGTTGAAACCATATATTTGCAACTGCTGCATTTTCAAATTTAAATTTGTACATGGATCCTAAATGCAAAATATAAAATTCATGTTTTTGTTTCGGATTCAAGAGAAAAAATTTTACCTCTGTTTAAATCACTTAGTTGTATTTCATTGCGATTTTTTCTTTGACTTAGTACAATAAGCCAATCAGACACTGATTGACATTTAGTTGGATTTTGTCGATAAAACAATCTTTCAGATTCAATTAATGTTCTACTTGATGATGATGATTCTAATAATGGTGGCGCTGATTTAGTCGTAGATATATTATCATTATCACTGTGTGCTGATGCTTGTCGATTTGAACGATGTAAACGCATATGTAAAGTCATTATGAAAGGTTTTTGCTTGTGGAAAAAAAGTAAATGTTCACATATTGCAACCCAATATTTTTTCCATTTGGCTATAGTTGGCTTTTTAAAATTTTTTAGTAAACATTTACGTTGCAAAGATCCTTCAAAATTAAAATTTGATGTTACTAATGGATCATTATGAGGGTTCAATGGTTCTTTCATTGATAATGACGATAATGACACCGACATTCCCTGAGCAATATGATGATGTTTTCCACTGTTCTTAATGTATTCTTTTGCTTTACGTATTGCTTCTTCACATGAATCACTTGAATCAGTACCTTAACATAACAAGAAATAATTAGAAAAACATTTCTATTTGCATAAGAATTCTAAAAATAGGGTGAAACATAACAGGATGCACTTCAAGTGATTTCTATAGAAGAGACTAATAAGCATCAAAATTATTTTTCTTTACAAATATGTCAAAAGGTAACTTCTTTTGACAAGGGAAAACTGTATGATGTCACCTATGAATCAACAAGTCTTTTTCAACGAAAACTAATTTCACGCAAGTATCATAGCAAGATAAAAGCATGTGATTCACAATGTTTCCAAACTTTCGTTTAGCTGAACATATTAAAATATGATGGAATATTGAGTATCTGAAACAGCTTGATTCTTGATATACAACTATATATGATGATACATCAAGAAAAACACATTTAGTTTGCGTTCATATTCTCAAAATATCGCAATGATCATAAAACATGACTAATTAAGAGATAAGTCCAGATCTAAAGAGTCTCTTTGAGATATGAAGCAAATAATAATAAAAAAAAGGATACATGTTAGAAACACTATCTATCGAAATTCGAAAGCATAACTTTTCTAAAAATCTAAAGTATTGTAGATTTCACAATCAGACATATTTCCTTCGGGTCAGGTCGCTTACTGAGATACAAATACTCGGTTTTGATAAATGTTATATAAGGCATTACAACAAGCAATTTGCATCCTACGAACAATTTTCTGTTATTCAACTTGTTTTCATTATAAAAACTTATCATGACTGACTTATCTATATGCAGGAGTTAACATTCAACATTCAAACAAGATACAAGCATGTTAGGTAAGTATAACTAATGCATGTCAAAAAAGTCATTCTACTATTATTATAGTGCTATATTTTAAAACAGAGAGGAATGCATTAAGGATAAGAGCGTTCTCAAGTAATATAGAAACCATAAGCAAAGCATGTTTTATTGCCAAAGGAAAACAAGAAAACACAGGCTAGCAGGTTATTTTACCTTTAAATAATAAAAGACCTAAAATATTGTCATAGTTAACATATTAAAAAATCAAATATCTATTTAAAATGAACTTACTAGATCGAGTTTCTTCTTGCATACAATCTCCCAATACACTATCATCTAATAAACTTTTCTTTTCGTGTGTTCTGCAAGGTAATGTTGCAGATTTACTCGATGATGATACACAATTTGTACTAGGAAAAAAAAGTCACAAAAATAAAATAAAGAACTGAAAATTGTTTTTTCAATCATATAAACATACTGATTATAATCACTCAGTGTTCGTCTGTGAGAATATGCTGAATGTGAATCAACATGTGAAACTTTGAACGATGCTGATTTGTCTAAACTTTTTGGTGTTCGTTCTAGATGCGAATCGTTATAATCAGTATTTATTATTTCAGGTTCAATGGATAGTGATTGTTTAAAATTTTGATCTTCCACAAATGTTTGTAATTCTTCCATGTAACGTACAGACGCAAGATAATTTTGCACGCATTCAATAGGTTTGAGGAATTCTAAAACAAAAATGATTATTTCATTTTTCTCTCTCTCTTTTTATAAATAAAACATACCGTAGGTTGACTGTTGGAATTCAGATATGACTCGACATATATTATTCATTGCATTTTTACGTTGGCTTGTTTCCAGTCCACCGCCATGTGGATGAAGTGTATCAATACGGATGATATCGGTTAAATAGATGCCTTAAATAGAACAATTTTTTAATCATAAAAATACTGTAAGGCTTATGATGACGCAATGGGATATGTGCAGATTCAGGCTTCATCTACTTAATGAGATGTGCATTTATTATGTACTGCTGACATGCGAAAAAGTGATGCTCACTGTTGACACGCTAACGGTATCCATGCGAACCTGATAGCATGTACATCCTTAGAAAGTGGAAGTCCATCTCGATGAACTCATCTATATCTTGCTAGTTTTAGAAAAATTCATGATATTCTTTTGCGTCCTTCGTTTTTCTTACCGAGATATGGAATACATGGTAATTTTGTATTTGATAAATGATGTCTTAGTCGTTTCCAATTTTCATTGGATGAAACAAACTCTTTCAAATTTGAAAATGTTGTACGATCACGTTTACTAAGTCCCTAGAATATACGAATAATAGTACTAGAATTAACGTAACAAATAGCTTTCTCTTACCGCCCAAGTTCGTTGTAATCGATAAATAGGTGCACTTTGTAAAGCCATCACAACAGCCATACATCCATTGATATTATTGAATTCATAAAGTTTCTGAAAATAAAATAGAAAATATCTTATTAACGATAAAATTAAGAACTGAATTTAAAACAAATTACTTTGGCTACTCGAATAAAATGTGATAGAATTTCAATACGATTTTTAAGTATATCAGCACGTAAAAGTTCACCTTGAGTCCAAAAATTCACCTACAATAAAATTTGAATTTAACATTCAACATTTCATTTTCAATAACGAACATGATTAAATCTACGGGTAAATTGAACAATATGATAGGCTTTTTCAAGTTTAGCTTTTGAACTCCAATTGCAACTTGTTAATTCCTATAAACAAAAAAAGCAAATCGTGTACGTTGTTTGTTTATTAATGCAAGTAACATACATCTGGAGTGATAGCTTTGAATACTGGTAGATCCATCAATGTGATTTGTGACTAAAAAATTTCAAACATTTATTTTCATAATTGAGCTTTTCTTTTCTTTTTAAATCTATCTTGTGAAATCACATTTGCTTAATGTAAATCAAAAAAAAATTCAATGTATATTTCCCATGAGGAATATCAATCCAACAAGTATTTCTTATCTTTTAGCGTTCCTCTATATAACATCTTATTTTACTTTTCAACGATAGATCACATCCGTTGATCATTAATAAGATGAACTTATCTTCGCCTTTTTTTCTTTTCTTCTCAACAACATAACATATGGTGTTCGTATTCAACGGTAAAGATAACACCGCGTACAAGAAACGCGAATAGAGGATTATGTATACACTAAAGTTTACTCAATCGATCGCGTGTCAACAATATAGAAGGTTCTACGTATAATATTTGTAGTTGTACACATGACATATCTTTTTCGTGTCAAGATAAAAACAAGAAATAAACAAATCAAATATGAATTAAAAACTTACGGCAAAATCTTCAGCATCGACTTTAAGCACATCAAATACGGTTGTATCATAAACTGCATAATTTAATGATCCATTTGTGACGTTATCATCATTATGAAATGAAATATCATTGAGCAATAGACAATTGTTATTATTATTATTACTATTGCAATTGTCAACTTCTTCAGCAAGTATTGAATGTGCAACGTTACTCGTGTTGAGCATAATTTCAATCAATGAATAATCACTAACTAGAAAAGTAAGATCTATTTATACAATATCAATAAATGAATCAACGAATGAGCTAAAAGTAATGTATGCATGTTGACACAGAGTAAATATATGCAGAATGATTGAAATTGTCTATCTATAATTATTACGAATCATTGTGCCAATAATAAAGGTCAACTATATGTATGTATACGTGCATATAAACACATTGCTTTGTATTTTGAACTTACTCTATGTGATCTATTCTTCTACTTCCTTCTCTTGTATAAGTTGTATTCGTCGTAGTAGTATTTGTAACTGCTTTGCAATCACTTTTCTTTCGTTTCTCTTTTCTTCTCTTTTTCACTCGCCCCCCCCCCTCTCGCTCTCTTGTGTGTGCGCGCTCTGGGCTTCTTCTCTCTCTATTCACAGGTCCCTGTACAGACACACACATCGCTATATTGAACATACGATAGACTTCCGTTCTGTTAGCATCCTCCAATCGCTAACTGACTCGCAATGTTCGTTCTTTCTTTATCCTTATAGGTTAGCTCTATTATTCTTCAATTTCAAAAGGGACAACACGTGAAAGAAACATTAGCGATCGATTTACATTGCACTAAACAAAATAAACTAAAAGCGTTACACTTCGCGGCTTCATAATTACAAAAATACATCTTGTTGTTTGTTACCGATTTCGTACAGAAAACAACAAAACAAAATACGTACAATCATTCATTTACACATCTTCCAGTCTGTTCTACTGCTTTGTAAAAAACCTCTTTAAATAAAATTATCAACATACAAAATGATAAAGACCACGATGTTATTCATGAAACTCCGATCAAGGTAATCACCTTGATAACCGCATACAAGTTTTATATAATGTCAAGGCTAAACTTAGTGTCATACTTGGCTTTACGAAAAAAGGGGAAAAAAGCGGAAGCCTCTAAAAAATTGAGTTTTCATTCGCCCGAAACATATATGTGTATATGTATACATACATATGGATATATTTCAATGTATTTGCAAGCTCACGGCTTTTTGCTATTATAATTATTGCCTACTGATTGCTCAGTAGGTGGCAGACGACTGATCCGATAGAGTATGCTGTAAATATTTACTTATTTATATATTCAAGGATATGAATCAAAAACATCGACTTACTTTAGAATGAAACAAAATGAATGTAGGACTATGTTGATGGTACTGATAAATAATCATCTAAAAAAGATAAAGAAGAAAAAATGTACATAGTAAATTCTACCAACGACTCATTTTCTTTTTGTTTTTCTCGTATTACTAATAACAAGTGAATAAACGATTTTTAAATGTTTTCATACTTTTTTTTCTGGGCTCTTAAGAGAAAATGTAAAAAATAATGTTACATATACTCTACAAACTAAACGACGAAAATAAGCTGAATAATAATAATAAGAGACAAACAGAATAAAATAAATTACGATGATGTCATTCGTAGGCGTTTTGATGATCATCAAACATGTAGGTTTATTTTATTTACTTGACGTTCATCGAGAAGTTATTTTATCGATCTAGATAGTTAAATACGTAGATAAGTTTTATCAAGGTAGATCAAAGACAAAAATATTTATACGAATTCACTCGTGTTTCGTTCGTAAAGTAAAAAACAAGCAAGAGATTAAGTGTGGGTGTACAATGCATGTATATATTTTAGTTATCAATAATAAGAATACATTCATCGAAGGAACATTCTCAGTTTTATTTGTTTCTAAAGTCGTGTTAATTCGATCATTGGATATAATTTTAAAGTAATTGAATTCCGTTTATTATCATCATCTTGAAATATAATTGGATGTGTTAAATAATATTCAACCAAATTTGACAATGAACAAAATACCTGAAGATAAGAACAAAGCGTAAATTGTGATTCACAATGATCTTTTCAATTTGTATTAAATACTTTCGATGTTAACAAATCGATTTTGTCATAAGGTTCTATACTGTATTTATTTGAGCTTTGACAAATTTGAAAATGATAAATAATTTTATTATTAAACAAGACAGTCAACGAATAAGGATAATTGGTATGCGCACTTGGACGAATTATAAAATGGCCAGGCTAACAACAAGGCAAAATTAACAATTGCAAAGAAACGCGAGGCAATACTTCGATAGCAAGTCATACTTGAACATTAGATGTTTTCGTTAGAATATTTTCTGCTTCTACTCTCGAACATAGTATGCATGGTTGAGAAAAGGATGAATATGGTAACTAAATAATATACATATCAAATAAATTCTTTTATTAGAAAATAAACACGTACAGTTGTCGTATCACACGACGGTAATGTTTCTAAATATTAAAATCTATTAGAATGATCTGTATAATAGAATATGATATTTACCGCGATTTCTCAACAAACGTCGATAAATTTCTATGAAATCATAAAACGAAAAGAAGAAAATTTTAAGCAACATAGAGCGTGAGCAAAACAAAAGCTTAAGTTCAGAGAGATGGATACAAAGAACAAAACTACCTTCATTCTCTTCCTATAAGAGTTTCAAATCTGATTTCTTAACTTTTGTTGAGAAAACCAAGAAAAACTTACATCTTCATCATCAAAATATGGATCCATACTAGCTAAATTATTCATTTCGTAATCTGAAATTAAAAGTTCTTTCTATGTCATTTGATTTTGACGAGAAAAACGAATTCCATTAATTTCTTCAACGGTGGATAGTTTCTATTTAATTGTTCTACTATGAAACTGAACTAATCATACGTATTTTGACAGGTTTCATCTGTATTTCAATATGAGAAAACAAATGTGAACCCTTGAACAAAAAAATGATAAGAACAAGAACTTTAATTTGACGCATTGGAGAGAAATCAAAAAGAAAATATCTAACATCAACGGCATACACACACATATCTATAAACTGTCGATGAGTTTTCAATAACTTAAGATAAAGAAGCACACCAGTCGATGCAGAACAATGTTTTTTTTCTCACCTTTAGTCTTTGTCAGATCAATCAGTGGAACACAAAGAAAAAGAAAGCAAAACGCGCTTAAGAACAACTTTCTTTACTTCATTCATGCTATATAGCATTATTTCGTACTTTTTGTCTTCACATGAATGATTCTGACGAATTTTTTTTCTTTTATTTCTTGCTATTAAAAAAAACAATTGTGTTTATCTTTGACAGAGATGACAAGGATCAATAATATAAATTCTGTATAGATATCGTTAGTTCTTCTCGTCCTTGATAGAATTTCATAGGTCGCTCGATTTAACTCATGGTGTAGAAAATAAATAGATTAAATAAAATACTTTAATTATTATATTAATAGATTTTACATATGAGATTTAAAAACACTAGCAATAGATGTCGCTGGTAAAACACCCTTTTATGTCGAACTGAATCGCCAATGCATTTACATAAAAATATTACACACACATACACATACGCCATTCTTTGTCTCCTTCTAAACGGTTCATGAAGCATGGCTGCTACTAGCCATGAAAGACGAAGGAAAAAAATAGAATTTCCATTTATATGCATCCATAGTTTATTGTTTACGAATATATCTTTTTACTATTATTTCTTTTATCATCGTCTTGTAGATCTTGTATTTTTTTTAAACGTCACAAACACATAAATATCTAGAAAGTGTCTGTGACGATGAGTAACGAGAGCCACCCATCTCCAACAGGCTCTTCGTCTTCATCATTATTCGGTAAGATGTTTACTTATTTATTTGTTTTTATTTATGTCGTACATTTTTTTTCTAAAAAAAGAAGATTGCACGTTGCTTGCTTTTTCTCTTGTTTTTTCTTCTTTTCATCGGATTTGATCTTGTAAAAAAAAAAAAGAACCGAATCATTATTGTCTCGTTATTCTTCTTCTGCTATCTGTAAATAGGCGGTGGTGGTAGTAATATTGCTGGTGGTAGTGGACCTTCGCCTTATCCCTCACCATCAAAGCCAACTTGGGCACAGATTCTGAATTCAAATTCAAATCCCCAATCGAATCCGTCTACATCGACAACAACAGTAACAGCACATAACGCTGCGACTACATCAACATCAGGGAATAACAGTGGTGGTGCTCTTGGCAATCCACCTTCGTCACCATCCCCATCATCTCAACAATCCACTACATTGACTTCTGTTGGAGGTACACAGGTATCAGGGACCTCAAATATAATATCGACGACCACAAGCATTTCATCGTCTCAAGTAAAATCTTCAAACAGTGGGGCATTTAATTTTCCAGGAACGCGTAGTGATTTCAAGCAAAATTTTTATGATCAACAACAACAATCTGAAATGAATTGGCCCTTAAATTTTAATCAAACATCATCATGGATGATTGATGATGATACACAACGACATACAAATCTCGCTGGTTCTTCATCAAAGCAATCAGTTGATTCTAATCGCAATACACCAGGTGGTGGGGATGGTATGAGCTCTGTTCTGCTTTTCATATTCTCTACATAGATTTATGCACGTTCTTTTGTCTTTTGTTTTTATTCTGTTTGAATCCTTTTTGTTTTTGTATTTCTATATTGGTTTTTAAGAACAATTTTTATTATTGAATTCAATTTTAGGCTTTGATCGACTTGAATCCTCCAGTCCAACATCTGATTGGGGTAAGCCGGTGACAAACAATTCAGCTGCTAATGGTTGGTCTAACTTTCAACAACAACAACAAACAGTTAATAATCCGTCCAGATCAAACGCAGTGGGAAATAGCAATACATCAAGTAATCAATGGCCGGAAATGAACAATTTTTATGGACCTAATTCATCAAATAATGTTCCATTTAATTTACCTCAAAATAATAACGACAATCTAAACAATAATAGGTAAAACAAAAACGAAATAATTATCTTTGAAAATAATTTTATTTTGAAAAATTTATTTACTTGAATTTTGTTTTAGTGCATCATCAACATGGCAAGATCCTTCATTGTCGGGTAATGCTAATGATACGCTTACAATGACAACAGGAAGTATCAATAGTTCGGTGATTAATAAACATAAATCTTCATCGTCATCATCGATAGCAGCTTCGTTGAGTGGTGCCCTTAAATCAGCTATTGCTCTTGGTGGTGCAAATGCTGATCTTCTCGGCCGTGATAGTGATTCAACAATAGTTTATGTACCACAACCGAAACTTGTCGAACAATTAGGCTGGGATGAACCTGATATAAAAGTAAATAAACGTCCAAATTTTGATGATGGTACATCGATATGGGGTGATCCAATCGATTTAATATCAATGCAAGTTAAAAAATGGACCAATGG
Source organism: Rotaria socialis (assembly GCA_905331475.1). Classification (NCBI taxonomy): domain Eukaryota; kingdom Metazoa; phylum Rotifera; class Eurotatoria; order Philodinida; family Philodinidae; genus Rotaria; species Rotaria socialis. Next base: position 34,541 of record CAJNYU010003364.1, on the reverse strand, counting down.
AACAAAAGCAGCATTGACAAATTCGACAAATACTATTTCACAACAACCAGCAGCAATCGTTCAAAAAAATGTTCCGACAAATATGCAAACTTCGAATTCAACAATAACTAATTCACAAATGGTGCTCAATGATGAAAATTGGCCAAAACAACAATCACCAATTTTACCACAGCAATCAACATCACAATGGAATGATACATCATCAGCAGTTGAACAACCAACTTCATCATCAACAGCACAACCAACAAATTATCGTACGCAACAATCAGCACCATCGAATTGGAATGCTCAACCACACCAGTCAGGTCATCATGGTTCAGATGATTGGTTTCGTGATGGTGTCGTTGATACAAGTGATTGGGGTTTACAAGTAAATTGTTTTGATTTAAATAATATTATTTCTTGTCTACACATATTATCTTTTTCTCGCTTCCACAAAAATTTTTAGGGTTCACAAAATAAGATTCCGTTTGATCCACACGAAGGTCAAGTTGATACAAGTAGTTGGGGAATACAAGGAGGTGCTGGCGGAGGCATGGGCGGACCATTAGGTATGCCACCAATGAATCGTCGATTTATGAATGATTATGATCCTAATGAAAATACACATGATCCTCATGGCATGCATCGTATGGGTGGCTATGAAAATCAATCAATGGGTGATATGTATCGACAAGGACCGGATCTTAAAAATCCTATTATGGGTCTCGGAGGTTTATTACCTTCATCAGGAAATGCTCCACCACATCACATGCTACCACCTAATCAACTTCCATTTGCTCCACGACCTAGTCCACTTTATCAACCAAATAGTATTCCACGACCCATGAATCCAAATAGTATTCCAACACAATCCGGTGCTATTATGGGAACAGGCAGTCTTATATCACCAAAATTATCGACAACATCACCTGTACCAAATCAAGCACCGTATGTTCCACTAGCGGCTAAACAAAATAGTATGCCAACACCACAATCTCAAACACCCACATCTCAACAACAGCCACAACCAGGAGCAGGACCTGTCAATAGTGGTGCAGTACATGCTCAAATTATGCAACAATTTCGTCTTGCTGTACAAGCCGGTTTAATTAGTCAAGATTTGCTCAATACAAAATTACCACCATATATGTTACAGGTAAGAACTATAATTGAAAAAAATAATTTAGCAATTGAAAAAATAATTTCTTTTAAAGCTTCTTCAAAAATTATTCGAACTTCAACAAAAATATCAATCATTATCAATTCAATTATCGGATTTTTCTAAACATAAACAACGTTTTCCAATAACATTTTTTCAAACTGAATACGAACGTTTATCAAAAGCAATAACACAGAAAAAACAAGAAATGTTACTGGTACAAAAACAAATTCAAGATGCACATGCTAAACTTGCACAACAACAATCAGGTGCACCGACACCAACTCAAATGATGTCAAATGGTCCTGGTGCTCAAAATCAACCACCATCAGGTGTATCATCTACGCAATCTCAAGATCAATTAGCTGAACGGATGCAACATTCATTAAATGTTGATCAATCACGTTTACATCAATGGACTAAACAGCAAACATCAACACGAGGTGCACAATCGTCATCATCAATGTTTGGACCACCTGGTTTAACACAAAAAGATTGGCAAACCAGTGGAAATAATTCAAATGAAAATTGGGAAAATAACCAAACAAATGACTCAAATAATAATAATAATAATAATAATAATAATAATCAACTTGGTAATATGGATCCACATTCACGTAATAATCAAGGATCATCGGCATTTGGTGATGCTTTATCGGAATTTGTCGATGATGCAGATGGACCACCACCATTCATACCTGGCCAATTATGGAATTGGAAAGCATCGTTACCCAATGTTGAAGATGATCCTCATGTTACACCAGGTTCATCAACGATGGGTCCAAAAGGACCATCATCATCTATGGGTAATCTCAATGTTGGCGGAGCAGAAAGGTAAATAGAATCATTTAGATTTTGTTTCTTCGTTTCAAACACACTATCAGAAGTGTTGAAGTAACAAGGACAAAGTAAATATATATACACCCTCGATAAATTTTCTTGATATAAGATCTTGTGCGTTTTTATATCAATACTATATGATAATAATGTTTGATCTCTTTCTTATTGAAATAAATAATTGTGTGATGAAAAGTTTTTAATTGAAATATGTTTTGTTTTAGCGCCTTTTCAAATCCTCAATTACTTCATCAGATGCATCGTCAACAAGCTAATCGATCACAATGGCAACCATCATTACATGATCAACAAGGTTTTCAATCATCAATGAATGATTGGGGTAAACCGCATCAATATCGAGGTACGTCAAAGCTACCAGCATCGCTCAATCATCCACCACCACCACACGCGTCTTTCGGCGGCTATCGACCCTATATGTAATGTAGTAACAATGATGATAGACGAAACAAAACTGACGAGTTCATTTCATTTTCGTATTGTTCTTTATTGATTTTTTTCTTTTTTTCTCGGCCAAAATAAAGTCAGTGAAATGATAAAACTGTGTCCTTTTTTTTCTCTCTTCCTTTTTTTGTCTCATTACAATCGTGTATATTAACATTTCATGCTCTTTCATTATGTGTATCTATCATTGTCGACTATATTTGTGTGAGTTTCACATAGAATTCTTTTTCTGGTTCTTTAAATCATATCTGTTTGTTCTCTTTCCGCTGATGATATTGCACTGCACTGAGAATTCCCTCCCGGTACCATCCAGTTTTTTTCTGTATGTTCGTGATGTGAATGTCAATTTGTTTTCTTTTTCATTCTTGTGTGATGTAGATGCTCTTATATGATGGCCGAGCTTCATATCGACAAAAAAAGTACAAACAAACGAACTAAACTAAATACAATAGATCTACTAGTGTTGTGCTGTGCTGCTCACGCACGCGTGTGTGTGCAATAATTTTTTTCTTCTTTCTCTTGAATCGTTGGTTTTTACTGTCAATCTATCTCGCTCTTTTTTCTCTTGCACATAAAAAGCAAATTTTTTTTCTCAGCTAATTTGTCTTCTTGTAGCGTGTGCGATGCTTTTAGGTATATATCAATGTATGGTTGTGGTGTGTGTGTGTGTGCGTGTGTTTGTGTGTAAATCAATACATTTGAATTGGTCTTTTTGCTCTGATTTTCTTCCTGATTTTTTTTTGTCTTTTGCGCTATACCGGAAAAGAAATCAATCATATATATTAATAAGATCTATTTTGTAGAAACTAAGTTGTTGTGAATGAAGTTTTCACGTATATATATAGAGATATGTATGTGTGCGCGTAGATAGATGTAACGCGTATTTATGTTTGACTTATTTCAAGCGAAACAAAAAGATGGTGATGACGAAAAGAAACCAATGGTTCTTTTTCTTCTTTTTTTTTGTGCTGTGTATAAAAGCAAGCAAACAACCTTCTTTTTTGTCTGTGCGTGTATATCTGTATCAACACTTGTCTGTTCCTGATGCGCTGATCTTTTTTTTTTTATGTTGCTCTTTTCCCTCCCTTTTTTTGCGTATGTTCTCTCAAACTCTACTATACTAATAAAATAAATAACTTTGACGAAAAACTTGCAAAAAAAACAAAATCTATTTCGATTGATTCTGATGTTGTGCAAAGCAAGAGTTAACTTTGCTGGTTGAACAGGAATGTAATTAAAGAGAATATATTGAATTATTTTAGATGGCATCATCTATTGATCTACATCCGCCGGTATTATTTCTATATTTATTTTTAAATCATATAATTGAGTGTCAAGTGTTTATTAGATTCATTGGGGACAAACGCAAGATAGTGTATCACTACGAATTGGACTTACGGATGTAAAAGTATGTAATTATTCCTATTAGGACTGATTCTTTGTATTTAATAAATCTTCTTGCTTTGAACTAGTCAATGTTCGATGAACACTTCCTCAGCCATTGTGATAAACGAATCATGATTTTATCTGTAGAATTATTCTTTTACGGAAGTTGGGTTCTTTCTTTTCTATTCTCATGGTCATTAGAGGAAGCATTGAAAGAGTGCATTTTTTGTTGTTGAAAGAGATTATCATTGTCTTCAATTTCATGTTACGCTCTGCATCGAAATTCCAAATTAGATTTGCTGATAATGACGATAGAGCAGTAAACAGAGAGTCATTAAAACTGTTGTTTTCTGCATTGCATCAGATGTTTGAGAAAGAAAATTATTAACACACGAGCAGATCATTTTCAAGAAACTTCAATCGATTGTTGAAGATAAAAAAATTCATCAGATATTTCTTTAGATAAACTAAGATGATGATATTATGTATTTAGAATACTTCTGTTGAAATAATCTTCACATATGATAATTTCTTTTCTTCAGAAATCTTAGTGAACGTTTCGAGTAAATCTGTTGAGAATTTAATTTAATACAATAGAGTTACTAATCTAAACCTTATCTACAGAAAGGAAAAAAATCTATAACACGTGTCATACACATTTTACTTATGACGCGTGCCTTTATTTCATTGGTTTGTTTCGAAACGGAAACTTGTGTATAACAAGTATTGAAAGACGAATAAAATTAGAAACAATAAATTAAATCTTTACAGAACTAATGAGGAAACAAGAAAACAGTATTATCAATCGAACTATCACATTATTTTTGACATACCTATTTCGATTAAAATCAATACCAAGTAAGTAATGTTTGAATCACAAAAGTCATTGTAAACGAAAAAAGAGAATATAAAAAAGTTTAAAAAAAATAGTATACGAAAATAGAATCATAGAAATTTCTCTGGAAAAATCAGTTTATTCAACATCAACTACATAATTAAATAAAACGACACATGAAACTAATCAACATGAAGTTTTGTAGTGGTACAACATTCTGAAAATGACTCTTATGGATTTATTCTGAACAATGCTAAAAACTTTTGCTATAGAAAACGATAAAATATCAAATGCATTAAATCAATGTAAGATATGACTGATTTTTTGTAGGATTATACTGAAAACTATACTTGTGCATGCCTATTTTGTTACATTGCATTGTTATACGCTTCTTTTTCTTACTATTAAATTATATCAGAGTCAATATGACCTTGTAAACAGTTTAAAGCTTCATTGGATAAGAACATTGTTCCACTTTAATAAACTTACGTCTTGAATAACTCGATGATTAAAATATATCTTTTTTTTCGCATGAGCATCAAAATATAGCACATTATCATTTGTTTTGTTTTCAGAAGAACAAACTTTTCTATATTACTTAACTATTTTCTAGTATCCAAAAATTGACATCAATGAATCAAGTGTTAGATTTCAAGCTACTGGATGTAGTGGATCACGTGGTGAACAATTATATTCATTTGAAATTGAACTTTTCGATAACATCGATTCACAAGTAAGTGGTAATTCGAAATTATTGTTTATGTGCAACTTCCATTATTATTCAACAGGCTTGTAATTATAAAATCAATGATCGTGAAATAAATGTTAGTTTAAAGAAAAAGAAAACTGTTGAAAATAATGTATGGCCTCGTTTGACCAAAACATCTGCTAAATTACCATGGTTAAAAGTAATAATTGGTATTCAATAATTATTTTCAAATTTTGCTTCTCGAATTTACAGGCTGATTTTGATAAGATGGCATATAGCGAAGATGAATCAGATGATGGGAAGAAAACATCGATGCCGGTATGTACAGATAAAAAAATGATGGTTTCATTTTTTTTAAAATATTATTCTATTATAGAAAAAAGGTTTAACTGATGAACTATGCAAATCTCTTCGGCAAGATTCTCGTAGAAACAAATCAAAAAGTAATTTTAAAAAGAAATTATTTGATACCTAGAAGATTTACCTATATTAAGACTGATAATCAATAGCCGGATAAGGTAGATGCACTCTTGAATCAGTAGACGCATCATATAGTATATTTACACTGTTGCTTCTAATAGGGTTATTAAGATTAATATTTGAGAAGAATATTATTGATTTTTTTTCTTCAAAAAAAGACTCGGATTGGAATAATCCAAATGTATAATCTTACTCAAAACTTTCTGATACAAAAGGGTTTCGAGTATTGGTATGAGCCATTTTTGTGCTAAGAGTTTGATTTACGTTCAGGAAATACGTATATTACTGAATTTATTGCGCGTAGTAATTTCTTTTTGGCATGATGCCATGCAAAAAAAAAAGTGAACCAAAAGTCACTTTTAATCACTTTTAATAGTAATAAAGTAATTTCTTTTACTATATTTCACTTTGCATAGTACTTTGCTGTCATTTTTCCACTTTCCATAGTACTTTATCATACTTTTCTTACTTTCAAAAGTACTTATCAGTACTTTTTAGTCAAAAAGTATGAAAAGTACTTAAAAAGGTTCACTTATAAGTACTTTACCCTGCGTAAAACCTACTATTGAGAGTACTTAACAGTCACTTTTTTGGGTAAAGTTTTTTACATCGGATATCTTTTACGATCGGAAGTCTGATGAATATATGATAGTATTTCCGATTTCCTATATATTTTATACAGAAAGTAATGTAAATATCGTTGTTGGAGTCTACCAGAGATGCCACCAGGCCGGCCTGCAGGCCAGCAAAAAAATTTTTTTTTTTAAACTGTAGCCCGCCTGATCCGTCCATCTAATATTGAACCAGGTTAACAGACTATGCCAGCTCAAAGTTATTGACCTGATTCAAGTCTTTTTTGTATGGTCTTTTTGTATCAATTTAATAGAAAATTAATAAAAAAAGACAAATTACTATCAATATTTTTCATACAAAAAAGACTTGAATCAGGTCAATAACTTTGAGCTGGCATAGTCTGTTAACCTGGCTCAATATTATATGAACGCATCAGGTGAGGCTACAGTTAAAAAGAAGAAAAAAAAATTTTGCTGGCCTGCAGGCCGGTTTAGTGGCATCTCTGGTGTCTACATCTAACCATTTCTCTTTCTTCGATTCAAGAAACAGACCATTGGAGCTAACTTAAATGCAGTCACTAAAAAACCATAATGCTGTTTTGATGTTTATAAAAATAATCATTTGTTGGAAACTATGTCAAATTAAATGCTTAAAATAAGCTCATCGTATTATGAAGCTTAAACCGTTTGAATTCTCTAATAAATATTCCGTTTTTTTTTTGTTTTTCGATAAGCGTTTTGATGAACGGAGTGATAAAATTTATATTTTCATTTTTAAAGACTTCATTGATATTCGAACAAATTGGTTACTCTTCTATAATCTCTTTCAATTTATGGCTTATCTATGGGTATTTACTCGTTTAATAATGCATTTTATTTCAAACGGGCGTAAGTATTATAAACAATTTGATTTCTTTTTCGAAAAACTATATTTTTCTTTAATCAAGATTTAAGCAATGGTTATAAACTTGTGGAAAATCCAATTAAATTATGTCAATCATTATCGGTTCTTGAAATAGTTCACCCATTGATTGGTTTTACTAAAGGTGACTGGTTCTCACCATTAATGCAAGTAAATAAATAGAACGAAAAATATATATTCGACTTTCTAAAAAGAATTTCTTATGTTGTTTTTAATTTAGTGTTTTGGCAGAAATTTAATTCTATTTATTGTTATTAATTTTAATCAGCAAATTAAACTGTCACCATTTATTTCTTATCTATTCTTGGTATGGAGTTTCGTCGAACTTTATCGGTACGTAAAAAGAAAAAACGACAATTTCGACACGAAACATGTTTCCTTCTTTCTGTTTTCTTCTTATTAAAGTTACCCATACTATGGTATTCGTCTATTAAATAAAGACAATCGTATAATTACGTGGCTTCGTTATACGATTTGGATTATTCTTTATCCACTAGGAGCATTTATTGAAGGTAAAAAGCAATATTTTTCCTCACTAGGTGTTTTTCTTATCAATATTCTTATTTTTGTTCAGGTGTCATAGTTTATAAAAGTATTGACTACTATCATTCCAATGGTTATTTCAGTCTGGCTTTACCAAATAAGATAAATTTTTCATTTAATTTTGCTCTGTTTCTTCGAATTTATTTAGTGTTGTTACCAATCGGTAAGTTAACCTTTATTAGAAGCAATGCAATACGGTGTTATTTTACTTTAGGTCTTCTTCAAATGATGAAACATATGTGGAATCAACGAAAAAAGACATTGAGAAAAAAGAAACAATAAAATATAAACCTTTTTTTTTCTGTTTACTTCGAAAATGATTTTGATTGATGATTAAAAAAAGTAAAATAATATTCTTATGTTGTATTTCAGATGGCAGCTATGGTTGCTTTACCAACTTTAGCTAGAGAGAAAAATTTCCGAAGATTATTATCATCAACTGAAAAATTACTAGAAGAGAACGCCATTGAAGATTGGAAACTTGATCAGGTAATAAACATATATATTTCTTCGTGTAGAATATTAAATATTTATTTATTTTTTGGGAATTTAGTTTGTTAAATCATTAACAGAAATGTTAAATGATATGCAGAAATCGATGAAGTAATAATTTATTTGTTTTTTGTCAAACGATAAAAAAACAATTGCTTTTATTATCTATAGTCGTCGACCAAGCTCCAAGCAACTTGATGAATATAAACAAAGAGTTGACATACTTCGTAGAAATATCGATATAACTAAATTAGTAGGTATAATGAAAAGGGAGTCGCGCTAAACAGATTATTTCTAGTTTCAATAATATCGAATTATGTTAAAGCAACATATTTTCATGTATACATTTTTATAAGATCCTTACTGGTAGCTTAATGAAACAAGAAGCACGAGAATGACTGGATTATTATTTTATAAGAGTCAAATGAGAGGTCGTGACACGACACTTCCGCGCAACAGTGATCGTGGGAGCAAAAGTTGAGGGTGAGCTCGAAAATAAGGGTGAAAACGAAATCAAAAGTGAGGGGACGAGTGACGGTGAGGGTGAAAGTTAGAATGAGGACTTTGTAAGCGAAATATTATGCATGAATCTGTATTGTGCGGTAGTGTCGCGCGCGAAAATGCCATAGAACCATGAGAGGCGGTTTTTATGTTCAATTGACATTTCAGACTGAATAGTTATGGTAGCGCTCAAAAGAATTTAGCAATTTCGGTAAAAAGATACGCGTTTCAGAAAATACTGACGTAGTGATAGAGAATTAGTGTTTGTCTAAAAAGAAAAAAAAAAAGGAAAGGAATAACGTTCAGAGTGTAGGCATCGTTACAAAAGATAAAAACACTTGAGTTTGATCTAGACTTCTTCTTGACTTGTAATAAAAGATTATTAGATTTAAATCATTGCCAATTCAGGACTCAACAGTTAATAATAAGAAGTTCGATGTTACCTCAAGAACGGTTTCGAATCTTGATTCATTACCAAATTATAGATGTTTTTGAACGAGAATTTCAATAGATTGCATAAGTCCTGCATTAGCTTTACGCAAAACTTTGTTGAAAATATTAAGAACGACTTGAAAACCATTCTTTCTTAAACTTTTTATCCATTCCGTTGCTAGAAAACATATTGAATAAATAGACGCCATTCAATCTCATACTACAAGTACGGTACGAACGAATGAGCTGGCCTGTAATGAGTTGTAAGCTAGGAACAACTCATAAGATAATGCCTATTTATTTACTGTAGCACTTGATTGAAAGCAAAGCATTCAGTTGCCTTTGACACTTAAAGAAGAATCTATTGCTAATCAAATAGTGCAGTTCTTGGTAATGAAAAAAAAACCTAAAAAATGTGATTAAGATTTGATATTCAACAGCACACAATTTCATGAGCCGTTCTTAACATCTGAGAAGTTGATGAGTTGTCTCACATTTAATAAGACATTGAGTTTGTATGAAAATCAAGATATTTTTGAGTAAAACGAAAACAATAATTTTAGTGTAAAATTTTTCTTATCAATTAATTATCGAATATCCAGAAAAATCTCAACGATAACAAACATGTTTTTTCGAAATATTGATCTGTCAAAAAAAAACAACAGAGAATCTTCTTACCACTGGGGATTAGATTAATTCAGTCAATATGGAAATTGACTATCTTAAAAAAAGACGCGTTCTTCTCGTTGAAATGTTTCTGATTGATTAATGACGATTCGATCTGTCTCGAAGCAAAATTCAAAGTCACATCTATTTGTTTCAGATTTTCAAAAGATATTCTGATTTCAATAAAAATGAATGTGAATCTTGAAAGATAAACTATAGACATAAAAACCTTCTTGATCTATTTTTAATTGCATACAAGGACAGCTAAATATATTCTCTCATTTGTCTCATCAAGTAAAAAAACATAAAATAAATGGAAAAAACACCTGAAAATTTTTCATGACAACCTGAACATATTAATATATAAATGAGATTTAAAAATTGAATCTTTTTATAACGCCATAACGCGTTTTATTTTTTTTTTAAAGTTTTAGTGACATGGAAATTTCTTAAGACGTCGAATTTTCTATTTGATGCATAGAGTAAGAACGACTGTTCTTGCGTATGGTAAATTTAAAGAATTTGTTCCTTCATAGCAACTAGGTGAATTTCTTTCTATTAGTTTTTTCTGAAAGTGTTGCACTAATTCTTTCTTTGCTATTTCTTTTTTCTAGAAACATATCTAAAAAATAGTTTCTTTTACATAATTCTGCCATTGTTTATCTATCAATTCGAGACAAGGATTAAGATTTTTCTATCAAATGTAGTTGTTCAGACTTAGCAATGTTTATCGATTATTAAAGAGAAACTTAGAACGATAGTCTAACTTGATTGAAACAAGAAAATATGATTTGAATGAATTAATTATACTTCCAGGAAGATCAGACATTTCCTCGACAAGTTTTACATCAAATATCATCAAACTCACCTATTCAAGAACAACGCAATGAAGTCACAACTGCACCGAAGGCTTCAATTGAACCAGAAAAAAGTGTCAGCGCATCAAATAAGTCGAGCCGCCGTAAGTTAAATATACTCGGATGGTATAAGACGAGAGTTTCTAATATTTATTAGATGGAATCTGACTAGAATAATTAGTGTCGGATGATGTTCAGACAACACCTTTTAACTGTATATGCTTTGATGTGATTCTATTAAATAAATCCTGACGACATTGATTTTTCTTTTTCTAGCAAATTTAAATCGACAACAACAGTTCATTGAATCCGAAGAAGATAAACAAGATGATATTGCTGCATTAATGATAAAAACAACTGAAAGTCTTCTTCATAGTGCCCAACGTCTTAATGATACTGTTAAAAGTGATCAAAAAGTTAGTTCCTGTTCTATGTATCTTGATTCATTCTTTTAATAGGAAAATGAATGTATTTATGTTTTGTTCTTCAGAAACTTGGAGAAGCAGAAAATCTAATTGAAACTAACACAGAAAAACTTATCGTTCAAAGTAAACGTTTAAAACATAACGCTTACAGTGGATCCAATTGTTGGATTTATTTGATGCTTATCATTGTTATTATTACATTTATTTATTTAACATTATTTATGAGGATGTTTCGTAAACGAACAGTTACAATAAAATATGCAAATAGTGGATCGAAATCAAGTATATTAAATCATTCAAACAATGAAACAACAGTCAATAATACACATATAACAACAATAACGAAATCTACAGACTATATAAGTTTATTGTTAAACTATGCGAATGAGAATCATACAGATTTATAAAATAAAAATATTGTTGAATTATTATTAATAATAAAAAAAACTCATAGAAGAAGATTAAAAAAAACATAGAAAAAGATTTAAAAAAAAAGAAAACAATAAAGAGAAAAAAGGAAAAGACAAACGAATAGCAAAAATAGCCATCGACAGAAATATGACACTTTTCTTTTTCTGTTACTTCGCCTCTGGCCCAAAAAATTTCTTTTTTTTCCCATTGCATTGTTCTCTCTTCAGCGCTATGACCTCTCTTTTCTTTAGCGCATCCTTTCTTGTTCCTGGTGGCTTACATTGATGATTTGTTTGTGTGTATGCTGTTTCTAAATACGAGAGATAGAGAGAGCGCAACAACTATGCATGTGTTCCCTTGAATATGGTAGAATACGACTGTCGATGATTTTCAAGCTATCGTTTCTTAGTAGTCCCTTATTACAAACATATGCCTAACTATTCCATTCCAATGTTTTTTTTATTTATAAAACAAAAGAAAAAATATATCTACAGCGTATATAAATAAAAGAGAAAAAAAGTAGCAATATTGCTATTCAAAGTGCCTATTAAAAATACTGGAGCATGGTAAGGTATTTTTTCTTCTTTTTTTTCTGTCAACTTAATTATTCGCTGCTCATTGAGAAACCAGAAATTTTCAAGTATGATGCAGGATTTAAATACGATAGTTTACATTATAGTAAGGTACATCTCATTTTTCTATTCACGATTGCTTGAACGTTGTTAAGAGCTGCAACATCGAGGCATACGTTCTTGTAACTGGTATTACTGCCCGCTTCTACTCTTTATTTTATAAAAATTTCTCTTTTCAATTTATAATAGAAAATTATAGACGATGATGATTTGCTTTGTATATCTAATCTGTAATTCTTCTTATTTATTCTAATCTCGATAATTTCCGTTCTCGCTTCCTGTTCAGTTGTTTCTCGATCGGGTTCTACCTTCTATCTTTAATCCTTTCTCTTTTATTATTTAGCATTTGTATAAATACTGTTAAGTCTTGGTCTCCGAATAATTTCGACGGCCGACAAACTATTTTGCTTTAAGATACTTTTCTACTTAGGCAATCTTCAAAGGTGATTAGAGAGAGAGAGAGAGAGACAGAGAAAGAAAAAAGATATTAAGAACTTGTGTCGTCGACAACAGGAACAATAACAAATAAACACACGTGCACACACTCATAAATACATCTCATTTTCTATCAACAATGCATCATCGCATGTTTCTCAATATATCTAAATCAATAATGGCATTTGAATTTGATTTTTTCAATGTCGATCGAAGTACGTGCTGTTCTCCTTCCACAATGTTTCTATTTAGCATGTTGAATGAATATGTTATTCTTTCATGAATGCTTTGAATCAAGTTATATTACTACGTCTTCTCTTTTTTCTATTTTTATCAAAACATAATCCTATCTATATAATCAACACGTGTAATCAGAAATCATTCGAGCACATGAATTGATCTCTATAGGCTAAAATAAAACGACGAGTGAAAACGATGTAAAGAACGTCATAATGATTTTATGATTTTTCAAGGAAGTCGCAAGAGAGTTATACTAGCAGCTATTGATCATGCATACAAGCATGAAATGAGACTGTAGTACCATGAACAAGCTCACTTTGATGAGAGCTTTCTTTGGTCTGTTTTTTATTTCCTCTATTTTCTTTTTTATTTCCGTTTTCTTTTCTTTTTCTGCGTTCGCCTAGTGCTTGCTATTCGGAACGCTCGTCTTCATAAGAGTTCTTGTGTGTTGCTCTGTCAAATATATCACTCTAATTTGATAGAGCTGTTTTGTTGTTTCGCACAACAAACGCACAAAAGCAAAAGAGCGCACCCGACAGTAACGCTATTAAAAGAAGTCATAATGGGCACATTTGGACAGCTACTATAGATAGTTATTGTATTAAGCAGAGTTGGTTTTTTCAATCATAAATAGACGAAGAAGCAACTAACAAGGACATTATTAAATATTTTACGTATTATATTCTTTCAGCAACGGTTTCTCTATTTTTAGTAGTATAATGTAATAAACTATTCAGTCAAAATACACTACCGTTAAGGTACTGGTCTTCGTTATTATCATGGTTATAAATAGTGAACAACGAGGCGTGTGTAGGCATGTGAAAAATTGTTTGCATTGATTCTCGTTCAATGGGGAATTCATCCATTCCGCTAGGCAAAAAAAAGCGATATAAAGTATTCACTAAGCTTGCTTCGTTAATTTTTGGCAGCTCATTGAACTAATCCGGTTAGGGACAAGACTAGAAATAATTATTAGAATGCATATCTGTCTTCTTTTTTTTAAAATTATTGAAACCCGACTCATGTATATAGATGTTTTCTTGTTAGTCTTCGATGTAGTCGATTTATAAAAAAAACAATTTTTTGTTTATGAATGAAAACAAGTGAAGAAATAAACTTTACAGTAATAATAACTATTATTATTATTATTATTATGTATAGTTAGAATAAACAAGGCAACTAATAAACGTAATGATCGATGGCTTTCATAGATCGATGACATATAATCTCGTATGATTGGAACATATACAAAAAACAAAATAGTAGTCGCTCTACAAAATAGAAAGAGAAAAAAAAGTACGATGCCTAACTAGTCTTACTATTGTTGCATACCTCGGCTTTTGTTTTTGTTTCCTAAAATGAAAAAAAAAGAAAGATAATAAGAATGGCAGGGAACGAGAAAGAGAGAGAGAGAGAGAGAGAGAGAAAAGAAAATAGTAGAAATCTACTAGTATATCGAGGGATGCTTCTATATGAAAGAGTATATTACGCTTATCTCAAATAAATGTATCTTTATTGGATTATCCTTGTGACAGAGAAAGAAACCACGACCATATACGCAAGTATCAGTCAAAACGTTTTATGAATTTTTGTATGTCTCTGTTGTTGTTTTATTATTTTGAGACAAACATCTTTATCATACAAGTGTACATGAATATACGCCTTTCTGTTTTTTTATTTTTGCATAGAATAGTAAATATGCTCCATCATTTTAACAATAAATACAAAAACTCATTGCAATAAGTTGATGTTACTTAGATTTATTTTTGAGAGATAACAAAATTTCTCGTATTGAAGAGAGCCAAATTACAATTTTTTTTGCTTTTATTTCGTTTTCTTGCTCTTTCCATCTAGTTGGAATTTTATGGCGATATTATCATAAGACACCGTGAAAATCTGCATGGGCATATAGAGATGGCATGATCTGATATTGTGTGTACATAGTGTGATTTTCTTCTCGAGGCCTCTTATCATGAGCTTCCATCATTTTGTCACTTTTCTATAAGCTTGTTGATCCAACATTGAAGATCGTTGTTTTTTCGTGATTTCTCTTTTCTTAATAATAATTATTATTATTATTATTATAAAATAATTAGTGTGTGATAAGCAAATTTCTAATGGTAGCTATTTCTGATGAGTTACTTGATCAATACTCAAAATAGTTGCGCATTTGGGAAATCTATTGTTAGCGAAATGAAAATAATTGTCGTGAGAAAGACATACATAAAGCAGGTTAGAAGAAAAGGAGGTGGAGAAAGGAAGGACACGACGAGTTAATGTTTGTGAGAACATAGAAATCCAAACATGTTTTGAAACAAAAGAAGTATTGATGGCTCTTTCGGTGGAAACTTTTTGTTTCTCTGTCTGACTCTCTCTCTCTCTCTCTCTCTCTCTCTCTCGGTCGTCGCCTTTGTTCGAACGACGAATATTGTTTTCTGAGGCGGGAAAAGAAGCAGATTGTAGAATTCTCAACAGAAAGATAAGATAGACTAGCAACAGTCATAGTCAGTCTTATTTCCTTCTCTGTCTCTGTCTCTGTCTCTGTCTTCCTTTCTTCTTTTCTGTTGATTTTTCTCTTACAATGAAAAGAAATATTATTTATTGTTTCATGATTTTTCTATGCAAAAAATATTTTCAGAATCTATCACATTCGTTCCACGAAACGTTAGTAATGATAATGATTATAACAATGATAAAGATTGTATTGACACTGACCAGGTGAGGAAGATTTTTCTGTCTACCTTTATCACCGTATGGCCTCGCCCAATTGGGCTTGTTCAATTGGTACCTATAACCTGATTTCAGTGCATCGAGCCGAACATAAATTGATAACTAACACAATTAACGTTACTATAAAAATCGAATCGAAGTCATTCCGACTTTATGTTCGTCGATTCGATGGACTGTTTTTTAACATACAATTTCTCGTGTGTCAATGGTACTTTTACTCAGCTCAATTCGTCGTCAGTTATATTTGGAGACGTACTCGATCCAAGTATCATCATTATTGACGACAGTTCAAACAACAATCTAATATCATCAATAGATCATTCACCATCATCATCGATACTTGTATCCGTACAACACTGTATAATAACAGCACTTATTCTTGGAGTAATTATAGTAGCCACCATAACTGGAAATATACTCGTTATAGCTGCTGTAAAAATCGAAAAAAACCTTCATTCAGTTGCCTATTACTTGTTTGTATCATTGGCTGTGGCCGATCTAATGGTAGCGTCCATGGTAAGTCATTAATAAACATTATATATTTCTTTCCTTGTTTTATGCTCTTTTAACTGCCAAAAAACAGGGCTAGCTGAAGAAAATGAAAAATGAAGAATATGAAACCGGTGAAAAACTATTGTTTTCGAATAAATCGCTTCAATCAATCTTAGTAACTGTGTTAATGAATAGTGAGACATATATTATGAAACAGGGTCTTTGACTTTCATATATCCATCCATCAGTCGATATATTTAACGTAGTTTTTTTCTATATCTCGTCCGTTCTGTGCGCGCGTTTCTATTGAGAAATTGGCAATATGTTAATGTTCTTAATGGAAATTTTCCTTACAAAAAAAAAGACGAATAGTGTAAAGAATTACGACTCTATATGTTAAGCTTTTCTATTATTTATTTAAGAATATGCATGCACTATACAACACCCTTTTTGCTTTGTTTATGAGACTAACGAATGATGTTTTGATGATCTGTATGCGCTTAAATCGTATTATAGTCTTGAATTTTTCTTTGTTAAATGATGACATAGAAAGGCAACGTCGACAGTCCTATTTTGATATATTGACAAGTTTCTTTCCCCCAATTACTTGATTCTATTTTCTTGGTTTATACTAGAACAAACAAACAAACAAACAAATAAATAAACGAATATATAGTTGACTCATTTATCTTATCTAAATTAGCATAGATAATTGATTTGACCAAATGATCCTTCATCTTCGCTATAAACGAACTGTCCATAAAGATTCATTCTGTTTAATATCCAACGGCACCTATAAACATTGCATAAAGAGTTTTTCTTTTTCTTTTTGTTGGCTTAAAATAAATCAAAAACCTTTACTGTATCTGAAATTTGATGGAAAACAGAATATAAACCAGCTGCCATTATGATTAGTATTACAATTCTTTCTGTTTTTTGTTGTTATTATTACTGAATATCAGTGGATATTGTGGTGGATATATGAAAAAAAAGAAGAAGATTATGATGATGATGATGATGATGAAAAACTAATAAAAGAAACATTCTCATGAGTCGTTTCAGTTCGTTTCTTTCTTATTCTCGTTGTGCATGATTGCAGTTTGATTTTATTATTAAAATTATTATTCAATGTCATGCACAATATTTTCCTTATTCAAGGCACATATAAAAAACAGATTCACATGAATTTTATTTTCTGTTCTTTTTCTCATTTTCATTATTTAATTATCATATTTTCTTCTTTTGTTTAACACTAGAGCTTTTACTGATGTTTACCGCATTGATCTTCGTCATTTTTCTTCTCTCAATGTGCGATCGTAAAAGACTAGCAAGCTAAAAACAAAAAGAAAAAGAAAAATAAGGACCGAATCACAATAGAGAATTTTGTGAAAATTGATGCTATCAAATCTTTCATCGTAATAAAAATGACACATCAAGCATAGTTTTTTTTTTCTCCTCTGATTTATTTTAATAATATTTTTAGTTTTTTCTTCTTTGATCTTTAATGATCCTTGTTGTTGTTCTGTTTTCTTTTAGAATAAATATTCATCTACCTTGAATAGTTGTAGATATATTTCGTATGTGCATAGGCAAATAAACTTTGAGTCTGACATTGTCGACATTACCACATTAGCATTTGGAATGAGGCTTGTTACCCGTCTGATTAAACATGTCGATCAACAATAACAACTAAAGCAGTGGCAGCAGAGTTAGTCAGTTGAATTATTTGCTTGTCATTCAACATTAACATCTTTTTCTCTTGTATATCTATATAATTGTATATGTATGTATGCTATGAATGATTATTCTTAGGATTCTCTTTGTCTATCTAAAAGAAAGGCTTTTTCTTTTTCTCTCTCGATCTCTCTCTCGTCCTTTCTGTAATAACAATGCATTTCGCTTATTTTGTTCTCTGCGACTATTTACTGAACAATAAATTAGACTTATAGATATATCTTGTTATATACATATTTGTCAAGTGGATTTATAGCTCAAATGTGTTGCTGTAAAATAAGTTGTAATATACTTAATAGCATCGAAGTTATTTAAGTGCATTGTTC
This sequence comes from Rotaria socialis, assembly GCA_905331475.1. NCBI lineage: Eukaryota > Metazoa > Rotifera > Eurotatoria > Philodinida > Philodinidae > Rotaria > Rotaria socialis. Next base: position 16,281 of record CAJNYU010003364.1, on the reverse strand, counting down.
TAGCGAATATTTACATTCACAATATTAGTCGCAATAATCTCAGTCAATAGACAAAAATGCTAGTTAGCTCTTTTTGTTCAAGTGCCCGTCGTATCTCTATACATACAGATAGATCGAAATCTAATAAAAGCAAATCTTAAGAAAATAACGTGTGAATGAATAGTTGATGTCTAAAATCTATATTTGCCATCAGTGAATAAATATAGAACAAGAACAAGAAGAAGATGAAGAAGAAGAAGAAAAAATAATCAACTAATAAATAATAAATCTATTGGCTACAAAATAATAGAAATCAAATGAATAACAATGAAACATATGATGACGCAGTTGCTAATACTAAAACAAAACAAAGAAATATGATTGTACTTAAATAGACTTTGTTCTATAGATTCATTGAGAACAATGATTGATGATTTTAATATTAAAAGAATTTTTATTGTAAAAACAATTCTCTTATCAATCAAATATAAAAGAAAGAGTTTCTTATTCTTTTAAATCGAACATTTCTGAGATGAAACAAAGAGAACAAAAAGATTGATTATTGAAAAATGTTTATTTATTTATTTATTTAGGTTATGCCAATAGCTGTTCTAAAAGAAGTGACACGTTCATGGGTGCTTGGTTCAATTATTTGCGATGCTTGGGTTATGATCGATCTACTGTGTTGTACGGCTTCTATACTGCATCTTGTTGCCATTGCACTCGATCGTTATTGGGCTATTACTAACTGTAAGTGATTAATAGAACGATCATGGAAGATTATAGCGAGAAGATAACGATAGAAATTCTTCTTAAAAAAATGTAAGCTATCAGTGATAAATATTGACATAAGTAACTCTAATGGATGAGAAACATATACTTGAATATCTTTGCTAGGCACGTCTCGATCAGATGCTTCATAAGCTATAGTTATGATTATAGTTATGACATGAAATAATGACACATATAATAACATTAATAACCTTAACAACAAATATCCGAAGTTCAGATTTCAGTTAAATACATATTTCTTATTTTATTTTAAACTAAGCTCAAAACAGATTTCTTTAAAAATTTAATAATGATAAGAACAACTGCAGGTTATTGATAGAAATTTTTGTAAAATATTATTCAAAATGAAAAGTTATTGTAAAAATTTTTATTTTTCTTCATTTAAAATCAGTGGACTATGGAACAAAACGTACACCCGCTCGAATTCTTATACTTATTTGTGTTATATGGGCTACATCCATTTTTATATCAAGTGCTCATCTATTTCCTATATTTCGTGACAAACGTGGTCGTCCGCCGGGCCAGTGCCATTTGATTGGCAATGTGCCATATACAATTATATCCACAGTTGGAGCTTTCTATATTCCTCTTATTGGTATGTGTATTATTTATTGGAAAATATTTCAAGCAGCAAAATTTCGTATACGTCGGAAAGCATTCAAAACTGATCGTTCTCCACCACCAAAATCTACTATGGGAACAACGGTAACATCGCCATTGGCTCATGGCCAACATGAAGTTCTACTTTTATCCGAAACTCCAACATTAAATCATGAAATAAAATTAACAGAAACAAATAAATATCAAACATTTTCACCATTACAAAAGAAAAAATATCCTCATTTATTTGATCATCATTCACCGGATATTGAACCCGATAGTGCATCTCTACCTTCATCGTCAACAATGCAATCGAATAATGATTATCAGTTACAATCATTGAAAAAGCCTTCATATTCTTTTCTTAAAAAGACACATGGAACTATAGTAACAACAACAACAACACCAACAACACCACCACCATCACCATCACCTGCTATTCAATTATCGACAACAAATCGTTTAAAAAACGAATATAGTGGATTGCGTCGAATCAATTCAGCATGTTCGCCTATGTCAACACGTTGTATAACAACATCATCATCTAGTAAATTTTCACCAACAACAAAACTAAACGATTCAATAATAATTTCGAATTCGTACTCAACGAATTCAACTCATATTATCGATACGCCAACAACAAAACCGTTGACAAAGGAGAATTCGGCTAATTCAAGTTATACTAATTCTTGTACTACGGCGGTTGGTAATAATAATAATAACAATAACAACAACAATACAGTCATTATAGCAAAATCTTTAGGTACAGTATCACGTAAAAAAATTGATATTAAGCGTGAACGAAAAGCAACTAAAGTTCTTGGTATTGTTATGGGTTGTTTTATACTATGTTGGCTACCATTTTTTATTGAAGAAACAATATGTGGCTTATTTCATTTAACAATAAATGAAAAAATCATTAGTGTTTTAACATGGCTTGGATATTTAAATAGTCTCTTGAATCCTGTGATTTACACAATATTTTCACCTGATTTTCGGCAAGCATTTGGGAAAATCTTATTTGGAAGATATCGTAAACGAAGATGAACCAACGAACAATGATCTGTTTTTTTGCTTGTTGTTCATATTATATATATTTCAATTTCTCTATGTTTACTTATGTTTTGGTTTTTTGATCTCTCATTACGTACCGGTTATTAAACAAAAACAGTTTTTTTAATATTCTCAGTGGGCATTGTGCAGTAATTTGTGTATCTCTTTTTTCAAGTAAAAGTCTTGATCTTTTCTTTTTTAATTTCAAGTGTAATCATGCACTTTGCTAATAGTTAATCTGCCACGAGATAAAATTAAACAATGCGTTTAGTGAGAAGGAGTTATACGAGTTCCGATGTCGATCAAAAAATTTAAAGAAAAAATTCTACATATTGCTCCGTAGTAGATGTTTCTAATGATCTGTAAATAAATATTTCATTAGAACATCATTGAAAAATCATACTGAATTTAAATAGAATTAGTAATTAAAATTTTTACTATAGTATCTTGTATATAAATACGTGTGTTTATTATTTCCAAAGGCTAGATGTCCAAGGACGTTATTTCTTGTCATCTTAGCTATCTTTAGAGTAATAGGCTCAATGAAGCTATATCAATTAAGTTGAATTCCAATTATTGAGAAACTTATGATGAGAAAAAAAAAGAAATTTTCACCAGTTGAGCTCATTTTCTATTATTGACGTATTCTACGTTGAATAAGGTTGCCGTTTATTTCCAATCATAATTTATTCTATCTCCTATTCACATTTGGAATCATTCATAGAATCAATTGTGATCATTTAATTCATCTAGAAAATGTGTTCGATAATATGATGAATGTGCCGATTAAAACAGAAGAAGGTCAATCGTATCAACAGCAAAACAATTTTCAACACCTAGAAGTGTTTTCTTTGGCTAAAAGTCTGTTTTACAATGTTAGAACATCATCGTGATAAACAGCTTTCACGATTTTCGAAACATAAACGTTCGCGACAACGACTAAGAAAAAATGTTTTCCGTTTAATCGTCAATAGTTTTTTTCAATTTTTATGAAATGAAAACACAGTATACCAATGAAACAAATAAAAAATAAAATATTAACCTACATTCTTTTGTTAACCGGCAAAAACAAAGAAGAATTCGCTTCTGTTATTTAAATAAAGTAAAATAAATAAATATAAAATTCCCGCTTTAGATATAAGATATACTAATCAATTTAGTAATAGGAAAAAAAGCCATGCCATTAACAATAAATGATTTACAAATCCGAAGTAAGAATGTTCATGATTCAAGTGATTTGTCGAGTGAAACATGTGAAAAATTTTTTCAAATCTGGTCTCATAAAGCAGCTAATATATCCAACGATTTAATTGAATATACAATACGACATAGACAACTTGATCGTCTTCGTTTTCTACTTCAAACGCGTAATGAGCTTTCTCAGCGACAAAATGTTTCACCTATTTGTCAAATATTAACACACACTGGAGATGATTTACGACGAATAAATGAGCATATACGTCGATTTTGTTTAAGTACAAGAAATCTTTATCGACATTTACGTTCAGATTCACGTATATATCCTAAAATGTCGATTGCATTAGATGAAGGTATCATAATGAAAATTTGTCGATTTATATTTAAGACAAAAGTTTTAATTAAAATAATCTCGAAACAACAAAGTTTAAATGTTGAACAAAATGAGCAATCAAATCAAAATAAAATTAAAAAAAATGATCCATTTAAAAATATTACAAAAGCATTTATTGCGTTACAATCAAATTTTGAAATACTTTTTGGTGATGTTGTAGAAAAAGATTTCTTTCAAAATGCAAAAGCAGGTATTCTACGAAAAGTATCGTAATCTTGAAAAACTTTAAGATCACAAGGCAATAGTTTGACACGCACAAAACTACCGTCGATTAAGATGAGTCGACTGTCAACGAAAACAAGACATCATGTCTATTCATCAGTAGAAAAAATGTCACGCATATTAGTACAGTTTGAGTATCCACAAGGGAGTCACGAAAATTCCATATTCATTAAGATCGAGAAAAAATTAATAAATTATTATCATTTACACTAGAAGCACGTGACCTTTGCCAATTCAGCCCAAGACAGGCACGCTTATCAACGAACATACATTAAGACATGGAAAGAGCAACATTTTCTTATATACGATAATATACTGAGAAAAAGAAAAGCTTGTTCACTACTATGCTACGCATAGATTGTATACAATTTTGCTCTTCTCCGTAGAAATATGCGTTCTACCGTATACGGCTACAGCGATATATGAGCTTGATAAAGGTGTATATTGACTGCGTATTTTTTCATATCAGCATACCAGTTAGAGCCCGGCGGGTCCAATAATTTTTCAATTCGGGCCCGGAAAAAGAAATACGTGTGGTTTCATCATTTTTAAAGATATTGCACCGTTCCAACATGTATCTTGTAGAGAAATGATTCCTCTATCAGCTCATGTATTTAGAAACATAATTACAATAATTTTGGATGTCCAAAATTTTCTTATTACAAACTTCCGGGTTCAAGTTTGGGCCCGGTTGGACCCGGAAAATGTGGACCCGGAAGTTTGTAATAAGAAAATTTTGAACATCCAAAATTATTGTAATTATGTTTCTAAATACATGAGCTGATAGAGGAATCATTTCTCTACAAGATACATGTTCGAACGGTGCAATATCTTTAAAAATGATGAAACCACACGTATTTCTTTTTCCGGGTCCGAATTGAAAAATTATTGGACCCGACGGGCTCTAATGCCAGTAGTGTAAGCATTGCCAAAAGTAACTGTTGTAGATCACTTTTTACGGCGAGATATTTGATATGCACAAAGGTGAATCGAACTTTCCAACTTCGTGGGGGCGATTGAAAGATACCTGTTTAAGAAAATCTCGCAGAAAAATGTAAAATTTTGATACAAATTGTTGTTTTTGCTTGTAAAAACTACTATTTTTTAATTTTTGGGACACCGCGTCCCAGTCGAATCCCCCGTCGAAACATCCCTGGGTATGCATTTATTTACTAACACAAACTGTATCGATCAGATATAATTATATATTACTTTGTAAAGCTGTCTCAACGACTGTCATTACTGTCTGCATTAGGAACATTCCTGTAGGCAATTACCGTTAAATAGACGATATAAATAAAAACAGGGATCATTCTAAATGACGAGCTATTCTGTTGTCAATATAACTATCAACGAAAATTAGATATTGATTTCATATCAAATAAACATCTTTGTTTATGATAAAGCCGTACAAACTCTTCCAATAATATTGGATACTAGTAAAACTATTCGATTAATTTTCTGTGCATTATATAAATTAACTGAACCCGAGCGTCAAGCAGAAGTAGAAGCTATTCGTCAACGTCGACTAGGTATAAAAATCTTCGCGCATACTTTCTTTATAAATTGGAGTTTTTTTCTAAGCACTTGGTACTCATGAATCTAGTACAAAACAAAACAAATCAATAGCTAGAAGTATGCCAATGAAAAGAGAAGAAAATATGAAATTTAAAACAACGAATAAAATGTTAAAAAGAAATCAATCACAACTCTTATATAGTTCCATGGGTACAAATACTAGAGCATCATCATTATCTCCAAATACAAAAACAGATAAATCAGCAAATCAACTATATACTAAAGTTAAAAATAATCATCTTTTCTCTCTCCTGTAAATCTCTTTCTTATAGATAAAAGGAAGATCAAGAAAAGTACAAGTTCCCAAGTAATAAATTACTCTGTTTTTTTATTATTATTGAACATGAAAGAGCATCCGTTTTCATTTCAAGACATCAATCAAATATCCGAGATAAAACAAGCAAGTTGATTCAAGTCATCAGCATAAATCTCTTTTTAATTTTAGCTGCAACATCTAACAAAAAAGAACTATTACCATCATCCTCATCATCGTAAGTTTGTCCTTCAATATCAATCTGATTCAATAATCTATTAAATTTCTTAGAGTTAAAACAAGTGTTCATTCTTCGAAGCATTCCCTACAAGAACAAAAACAAGTACTTCTATTCTTATATTTTATTGAAACTAAATTTGTTTTTTATTACATTCATAATCAGAACAAAAGTTCTCATCGAAAAATGAAAATTCCAGTATAGTTAAACATAAGAGACTATTTATTTCCATTTTTATTTTCGTTCAGAAAAGCACAAAGAATAAGAATGCATCGGCTACACACTCTGCTTCATCGAAGCTCCATAATGAAAGCACGAATAATGATAATAACATCGGAATAAAAATTCAAAGTTCAAATCAAACTCCAATAATGAACGAAAAAAACGTTGGCTGGACAACATGGTTACATAATGCAAAGCTTAGTCTTACTTCTATTTTACAATCAAGCCAAACTAATAAACGTATGAGAAATATTCAATGCAGGCAAATAAAAGATTTGTTCCGATTAGATGTAAGCCTATCAAAACCATTGCTAACAACATGGGCTTCGCTGGATCGAATATCAAAGCTTTAACATTTTTTTTTCAATAGCACATGACGGCATCCTATTTGGTTTATTACTACTTGAATTGTCGCTCATAGCAAGCGATTTTTTCTCTTTTACTTTGTAATTAATGTGAATCATTTTTGAAAATAATGCAAAGAAAAATTTTTCTTTTAAATATATATTATTCTAAGAATAAAAGTCCACTCTCCTATCCTAATGAGCGCAAAATGGTAATATAAATCATCGAATAGATTATTCCAAGACATTTGCTGTTTATTTTGAATGTTTTCTCCGCAATGATTTTCATTTGCTCGACATTTTTTCTAATAAAGAACAGATCGGTTTCTTTTCTGAGCTGAAAATAACTATGTACCGTCAACATTAATCAAACATAGCTGCTCAGGAATCACCGCATAAGAAATACGGGTGATTTGCTATCAACATGTTAGACGCCGTTGTGTCGCTCTGGCATGGTACGCAGACTAGAAATGAAACTGTAAATCTTTATTAATTTGGCAGAAACAAGAATGATAGTTGTAGCTAAGAAATGTGATATCTTCCACGAATGATCGGTTAGAATTCTACAAGATACTATTGAACTCCAAACTACGAATCCCTATAAAAATGAATAGAATATTTATTCTTGAAACATTCATAAGATTTTACTTACGTATTTCATAAAAGTAATAAGCCACGAGTTTTGTAATCAAAATTTTAATTTCTATTTCTTACTATGGATTTTTTAGCTGTATACAAGTTTTTAGAGATAAAGCGGAATGGGTGCAAACGCCATAGGTGAGTATTTTTTAAAGTTCTCAAATCAGTGCATCACAATAGGCATAGTTCAATCGTATCTTCATCACGCCTACGAAGTGCCCATGACACATGACATTTTTATGATAGAAATAGTGTCAATGAATGCACGATTCGGACTGTTTAATGATGCGCAAAACAGAAAAGGATTGAAGTCAATTTGACTTCATCGGTAACTAGTAAAATTTTCAGATAGCTGCAAAAATCGAATTGATCTAATCATAGACAGAAAAAATGCTCATTCCTAAACGTTCTAATTACGAAAGAAATCAGAAATTTTGCTCTGATTCACAATATTATTTCCGAAAATTTTTCATAATTGACAACAGAAATGAAAATATGTTGTTGAACTTTAATTATAAGTTTACAAATCTGAAAATATAGCTGGTGTCCATCGCTGACTTTATCAAATATGTAAAATGACTAATAGAAAATACTACGAAGGCGGAACAAGCACTCATTCGTCATAGTTGAAATCAAACTAAGTATCTCCATTTTCTGTATGAAATCGACAAAGAATTGCAGAATCTTACTATCTTCTAAATTGTTCTCTTCAAGATTTCATAACAGATTGATTTATCCGTAAGAAATGTAAATGTATTAGTTGTTCATTCCATACTAAATCAATGTTGGTACAACTTTTAGGCGGAAGTCAAAAGATGGCGATTAAAAGCTATTATTTCTTATCATAGGAAGTGATGCTTATCGTATAAGATTTATCCTTCCTTTAGCTAATGGAATTCTTTTCCGTTTGAATTCTACACTTCTGATAGACTGCTGAAATAAATGGTAGCACTTTGTATATGAAGAAAACAGTTCAATACTATGAAAAAAATATCATTTCTATAAAAATCTTGATAGAATACAATTTTGATGTTTTAATTTTCAGATTAACCTCGAAGATTTAAGCAGTATCATGTATAGATATGATTATTATTTATGAAAATAAAATAATGATCAGATTTTTTTTTCCACCCAATAATCAAAGATACGAGAATGCAAGCTGACATCAAATCTATCAAATCATCTATTTTCATATTGATCGCTGTTATTCATCTAAAGCTTTTAACCTAATAGTAGAATAAAGGTCGTCCATCATTAATAGATGAGAGTCTTCTAAGAACTCGAGGGCTTGACTCAAAGCATCTGCTAATAATTTGTTTCGAACAGTACTGTGCTGATATTCTTTCATTCATGAAAAATGATGTCACTGCCAGAGTAATACAAAATAGATAGTAAAATGCCAGTTCCATTGAAATCCTCTAGCGAGGAGATTTTTATCAAATATCATTCGTTTGGACTAAAGCTAAACTAAGAACAAAAATCAAAACGATATCTATCTAAAAAATCAATTGCGCAGACGCAGCTGTCATCAAAAAAGAAAAATGATTAAATATTTTGAAGTCGAAAAATAGGTGCTCGCTGAATAAATGTTTATCTCATATTGATTTTATTAATGGTATGTTGTAGACACGATCTTGAGTCTCCACTTTTTTTTTCGATGATAAATCACTGATGATTATCGTTACGTTTTAATGATTGTATATGTTGACTTTATCTCTTTCGTTATTTTTTCTTGAAATAAAAATCATAAAAATCACTCAGACGAAGAATGATTAATAAATAAAACCTGCATAAAATTGAATGATTGAGCATTGATATTCTCAAGGGATAGTTAAACATTTATTCTTGAAAAAAAACTATCCCCTGAGATTAAAATCATTATTATACGTCTATCATTAAAATGTAAACATAGTTTAAGGTCATTGTTCAATTGAATAGAACTAAATCGCCGATCGATGTCATTCGATCTACGTAGAATTATTCAAAAGCTCGACCATATCTATCTCATATAAATAAAGTTTCACATGGAATGAATGAAAAAAGTCTTGGATGTGAACGACATCATAGAACACACAATAGAGGATCGTTACCATGTTAACGTCACTATTTGTTACTGATGAATGTCTTATTTTCAAAAACGACAAGAAAATAGCAAACACTTTGCTGCATCAATAGTTTGTTGTAAACCATGTCGAATATTCAACGAACACGTCGCATTCCTAATGCAGGTGGTCAAATATTAATTGAAAATTGGGTTGAAGAACGTGCAACTGAACATATTGATCATCGAATCGAACAACATAAAAAAAATCAACACACTCCAGCATCATCATCGTCGTCATCACCGGTTGCTATTAAGAAAACTGCTCATACTGCTATATTAACACAACAATTGCAAGCTCCTCTCGATAATGTAACAACATATCGTCAGAATTATAATAAATTTGGGCCATTTGAACAAAAAGAACAAGGAGCACGACGAAAACGCCTTGAAAATGAATTAACACGCCAAGTTGCTTCAGAATTAAATGCACGTAAACGTGAATATGATGAAATGTTACGTCAACAACGTATCGAAGAATCCAACAGTGAATATCGTACACAATTCAATAAAGAAGAATTTGAATCTAAGCCACCACCAGCTACACAGGTGCATAGTCTTAATAGGAAAAAGAATCGAAAATATATTCTGTTTGTTATCAACAAACAAAGTTGATTCATTGTTTGACAACAGAATACAAATAGTGCATTCGACTAGTATTATTCTTCATCGTTGATTTTGACAATAATAACATTTTAATTTTGTTTTTCTATCAATATGAACAAAAAATAACAATTTAAACACTTCAATTGAATGGGTCAAAAAGCTAATATGTCTTCTATCTTTTAGCCTCATGACCTTGCTCGTGAAATGCCTGTTTCGTTTTGGACTGAACATCGACATACAACTCATGTAATGATTCTTTTAAGAAAACAAACTTTTCTCTACTTATTAAATAAATCTATGTGCTTTCTTTTCTAGGGTGTCACACAATTAAAAACATTTAATAGTCCATTTCATCGAAATGCAAGTTTTAGTACACCTGTCGAACTAACATATGAAGGTGCTCGTCCTCATGAAATGGAACAATGGCCAATTTATTCACAAAAATCACTTAATGACGCTAAAATTTGCTGAAAATATTATACTTGCCTTTTCAAATTTAAATAAATCTACACGTCAACTTACATATTGCATCGATCTTTGTTTTATGCAATTGATTGACAATAGAATAGACAGAGGCAAATGTTAATTGAAGAGATGAAGAAGTTCAACCGTGCATATAGCATAGAACAGTAGACACAGACAGGCACATAATCAGCTAGATGCGGATGTGCCAGTAAGGTCAACGACTGTTGTTGCATATAGAAATCAATTATAGATTGGATTAGATTCATTGTTGTTTAAAGATATTACATATGGGATCTCTTCGTCTTACTTTAAGTCGATGATAACGTTTGATTAGAGTAGTAGAAGTAATGACACACCAGTTTAACCTTTAGACAGGCACAGTATCGATACTGCACGTCCAGTCAATAAATGAATCTATCCGTATATAACTGTAGACATCTAACCGAGACTAACTGATTCATCACATGCAGTATAATAAGATCAATACAATAAATTTCGCAATCTGATGTTATATTAACGAGGTCAACAGTTCATTTATTTTATTTTTAATACTCTATGCGAAGGTGTTTATAAGACTATATGTGTGAGACGAAGGCCAATTAACTTGGATGAATGAAACTTGGTCATTGTGAAGATTAAAAAAGAAAAGATGTGAAAAAAGTGTAGAAACCTGCATGCTTAAATATAATAATGAAATGAAAAGCTATTAAACATTGATAACAACTTGAAATTTGTTGGATTGAGATGATTGTTTTCTCTTCTTCTTCGTCTTCTTCTTGCTTTTCACAGTTGTATCGTGGTCAAGATCAAGAAGGACGAGCGAGACATTAAAATGCACATGTATATACATTCTCACGTTCATTCATTCACATCATCACATGTCTCGCGGCTAAATTGAAAGAGATGGTGGTCACTAAAAAAAGAAGAAGAATTTGTCGTTCTTTCTCTTTGCCGATAGATCATAGTTCGAAATTGATTGTTCATTCGTCTTCCTTCATTCAAATTGCGCGATGTATTGACTATTAAACCACAACCAAACGTTTTTGATTGCATGCTATTTAAAAACATTCTCGAAATTGGTCAATTGCAACAACAAACTTTGACTACTATCCATAACTGTAACAAACAAACAGGTAAATGGGGAAATGAACAATGCTAGAAAGGAAAGAGCTAAGTGTCTTCAAGGAGCTACTTGGCGGATGCTTTGAACTCAACTGATTTGATGCCGACTAGTTTTAATGTGCTTCTTCTTCTTCTTCTTCTTCTTCATCTTTCCTATGCACACTTATTGTTAATCAATTGACCAGCAAATAGATGTTAGCGATGATGATAGCAGCGACGTGCCACTTTTTATCTTCCATATTGCTTGTCAAACATAGGCGCAAATATCTATCAAGTTTAGATAGCGTACGCGTCTGTTCAGGAAACAGGCTATATTTAATGTGTGCTGTGTGTTTTTACAGTAATAATAGACAACCTTACATCATCGTTTATAATATTATGTTTTCTATATTTGATACACGCGTGTACTCAAGCTCACACACACAATCGACGTTATTGTCCGACAGTCAAATCCTTCTCTTTCTCTTCATTTTTTTTCTCGCCCATCTGATGGTAGGTCGAATTACTAGTATTACTAGCATCACTATTGCTCGTACACTTCATCGTTATCGAGCTATGCGTGAATCACGTCAACAAAAGGTAAGCACATGTTTATGTAAGATTACGAGAATAGTTTTGACTTTCAGCTATTTGTTCTTGATGTTGTTATTATTAGCATTATTACTATTCTTATTATTATGCCACGGTGAGTCTCTTGATATAATCATTATCTTTATCTAAGTTATACGCATGTCCTAGAAATAGATAAAGGAAAAGAATAAAAACGAAAAGATGAGTTCTTCTGTTATATAGATGTATATATATATTTATCATCGTTTCTTCCTTTTTTTGCTGTTTATCCATTAATTTGTTAGTGATGATGACAGCATCTATGAGCGTGACTTGAGCTTTTCATAAATCCGGTAAACATTATTTTTTTTCCAGCACACTTAAATACTCTTCATATTCACATACATTCTAGTTTGTTCAGTTTTATCTTTCTTACTAAGAAAAAAAAAGAAATTATCAATGACCCTGACATTTCTACTTTCTTTTCGTCTCTGTTTCTATCTCAAATGATGTTGTAATGTATATAGATATAGACGTAATTTGATTTTCCACTAGAATATCCTTTGAAAAAGAAGAACATGTGGCATTGTATCACATGTTTCTCTGTTGTTTTTTTTCTGATAGATTTAGCACATGGATATGGCAAGCAAGTTTATAAATTATTATTTTAACGTATAATTTTTGCTTTGAATAGTTGCAACGTGCGATAACATCATACATGTGGTGTGGTCGTCTTCCTTTGAAATTGATGGGATACGAAAGATTATAGCGACCAAATTGCGTTATGTGATTTATCGATTTAACTTTTCTCCATTATGCATGCTTGACAGTTTTGTTAGGAAGTATATTCATATATGTATATATCTATATGTATATTTTTAAATATAAATATAAATATACATATATATAAAGAAGAGAGAGGTGTATGGGTAATGCATTTATTGAATTTTTTGTTTTGTTAACGACTGATCCTGTCTGGTAATGTTTGAGTGTGTTTGTGTGTATTTATTTGTCCAGCAATTATCGTCTCCGTTGCACCATTTCAAATGGTAATAATCACAGGCGTGTTCATATAATTGATACGGTGGTCATTGAATGTTAAAGCAAAATATTTTATGTTTGTGCATAAGTGTTGAGCGATAAAGAAGAAAAAAAAAGTGTTCAACCGTAAGCGCCAACAAAACAAAGTGCTTGACATACTCTACTTGTCAATAGTACTGTCGTAGTCTCTCTCTCTCTCTTTTTCTTTTTTTTTTACTGATCCAGTGTCGGACACTCTTTATATGTAGTGTGTTGAACACTTTGCATCGAGTATAAAATAACTCTCAAAGGTCAAACTAATTCGAATAAGATCTTATCGTATTTTCAAGACACTAAAATACAATGTTTTGTAAGTAATTAAAAACATCTTTTTTTACTTATTTTCTATTGTGTGCTTGTTCGCACACTAATACCAATTGTATTCTATCTTTCTTATTCATTCTTTATTTTTACTCTGTAATTATAGTTAAATAGGAACTATACATTCTTTAGTTACTATTGTATCCGTTCACTTTCTTATGTTTCTGTCAAGTTCACCTGTAGAGAACAACCTTGAATAGAAGAGTGAGAGAGAGAGAGAGAGAGAGAGAGAATAAAGACGGAAATAATCTATTGAAATTCGATAATTGCTGCCGCTAGGATGACCGATGGTCAGCTGGAAGGCCTGTTCTTTTCTTTCCGTCAATACTTGATTACTTGTTGTCAAGGGAATTAAGACGTTTTCGCATCACGATCACATCTGCTCATTTAACAAGTAACATAAATTTTGATAAAATCACTCTATTGATGAGACAAACCTTCTTTTATTTCTTTTACACTCGAATAGTGATTGTCCTACAGTTGAATGTATATGAACATAGTAAAACAATTTCGTTGTTCATACGTCTTCATTCGTTGTATTTCTTTTACTATGTATGTATGTACGTATATACATATTAATTTAATCCGTTTCATAGTTATTCAGTGATTGATATATGAATAATTATGTTGCAGATATTTTATTCTTCAAGAAGCAAAACACTAACGAAAATCTGATTTATATGTTTGTCTTGTTCTTTTTTTTTCGTTTCATAGATGAACTTAAGAAGTTCACTGTCGGATATATCGATGTCGTTTAGATTATTTTTCTCGTGATGGTAGTAAATTTTAGTGTTTGATAAGAATAATAAATTTGTTTAAATTCAATATAAGCGAACAAAAAAGAAATTACAATGTTTCTATAGAAATAAACACATGTTAGATTGCATATTATATTAACTGTACATATAGGTATATTGACCTTGCGCTTGTATGTAGTAGCCGATAAGGTATGTGCACATGCATTGAGAAATCTCATCAATAGTACTATTTACTTGTAATTTCACTACTTTTCCCGCTACATTCTATTGTCTGCCATAAAAGGTGTGAATCTCTTTTGCCGCATATGTACAGAATCGATCATCGCTGGCGGCTATATCGTTGACGGATTGACATACTAGACAGTGGCAAGAAAGACTAATCTTCTCCTAATTAATTCTAACGGGTGCTTTTGTTGTAGACAAAAAAAGAGAAACGACCTTGACACGATGATCTTTTATGCACTCTTTTGTAGTCAGTGTATGTTTATGCACTGATTGAAAATGCAAACTCTTTTCCTTTCTTATCCCGTACTAATACATAGTTAAGTTAGTCAGTCAGTCCAATCTTCTTGCTTTATACAATGAGAATAAGTATAGACGAAATATTTGCATTCTGACGAGATGAATATATAAACATCTCATCAATACAAGTTGAGTGTGTACGCCTGACCTTCGTCCATCATCATCATCAACAACATCGTGCTGAATGTGAAAAGAAGAAATAGTTTGTGCTACCCATAGCTGAGAGTGATTTGTATCCACTCTTTTCTTTTGCTTCTTCTTCTTTTTTTTTTCAATTCATTGGTACTCCACATGCAGAACGATGAGAGTGATTATACACGGAAAGAGATGCGTGATGAATACAGTAATTCCGGAATTCACTTATATACACATATACATAGCCTCTCAGTGAATGGCTGACTGACTAATAGATCTATCAGCACACTTTTATTTCTGATTCATTTTCTATTTTTTTTATGCATTGTTCCAGATCACGAATTAGAATGATGACTCTTGACACCATTGATTGAACATATATGCATACAACAAGCGATGGACGATAAAAACCCATCTACGTATCCTGTACTATTGTCGAAATCAAATAGGTATGTAGTTTTTCTTTCTTTCTTTCTCAGTTCAATGCCTTTCTTATGTTAAAACTCATACTGAGAATGTAATTGATATTACTTTATTTAAATTTCCTTTCTCTTTTTTTTTCTTCTTCTTCTTTGTTGTTCATATTCTATACAAGTCCTTCAGCTCTCGGCAAAGAGAAAATGAAAAAGTAGAAGAAGGCTGCATCGATTACTACTATACCGTTGTAAGAGAAAAATACGACATTGACACCAAATGCAAAGCGTGTAATGAAAACAAATGAATGTGCTATAAGACAAAATTGGAATACTTCATTTCAAATAGTGATTTCTTTTTTTTCTTACTACATCAAGTTGATCAGAGCAGTAGGTAGATCATTTTATTTTTAAATTAAACGAGCCACCAGTAGCCTCAAAAAATCATACACATGAAAAGTAGGATTACATAAAATCGAAATTAAGCTATGCGATAGGCGTCATACATAGATTAATTTCCAATACCGATCAAATTTAGTTATATAATATCAGCTGTTTTAAGATGAATATATAAAGTAAATGTGGAAACTTCGGATTTCATCCGAGAGTTATGTGTACTGCAAAAAGTGCATGGGACATATGAGTCATTCTAGAATGTCTGAACACCAAAATTATCATGAGAAACTAGGCAATTTGAT
>CAJNYU010003363.1:155625-169296 GCA_905331475.1 Rotaria socialis | reverse complement strand
AAGATATTTGAAGCAGTATTAGCTCTATTACAAATATTCTGGATGGAAGAACAAAAGAAAAATAGTGCAGATGAGTGGTATAAGCAATATATTCGTTTCATCGCGGCTGTCAAAAACAGAGTGACTCATTGGAAAGAGAGAAATAAATATAAACCATCGTTACCGGCTTATATCGTCGAAAAATTAAAAGAAATACGAAAAGTGAGAAATAGATATTATCATTCAAGACATGACGGAGTTTTTAGTGAGGAAACGAGGGTGCTTTTACGCACATTGACAAGAGGATCAAAAGTTGATATAGCAAAACATAAAAATGCTTAATGGCAAAATTTTTTATCTAACATTTAAACGTAGTACGAAAAATCAGATCAAGAGTTTTGGACACACTTATCTCGCATATACAAATCGCATTCGCTGCCTTTCTATAAACTATCGGATGGCACTAAAATAATATCAACACACGAAGGAATTACAAACGAATTATTCCAGTACTACAGTGAACAGTTCAAAGTACCTGCAGTGGATTCTTCTAATGAACACGAAGACCAGATAGATAGGAAGTATAAAGAGTTGATGAATAGATTATCAGTGTTGAATGATAGAGTAGAAAAAACTAGCACTACTGAAATTACTCGTGTAATTAAAATATTAAAGCCTAAGAAATCAGTAGGCTTTGACTCCGTGTCAAACTTTATAATTAAAAAACTTCCTCCAAGTTACATCGAGTGCTTAGCTAACTGCTTCAATACATGGTTAAACGAGTGTCGTTGTCCAGATGACTGGAAAATTGCAAAAACCATTAATCTAAATAAGTTGAAGTCGGGTATCCCAAAGTGTGAGCAAACTCGACCAATTTCCTTGTTAGCTACACATTCAAAGCTGTTTGAAAAAGTGCTCTTACTAAGAATTAGGCACTGGGCTGAAACAAATCGTTTAGTACCGCCAGAACAATCTGGTTTCCGCCCAAAATGTCTTCTATCAACTCGAGTACTTTCGATATACCAGGAAGTGAAAAATAACATGGCACCTAATATTCCGACGCTTGCCCTATATGTTGATTACCAAAAGGCTTATGATCGTGTATGGCTTGCTGCTCTCCTCTGTAAACTAGAAAAAATGAGTATGCCTCTCAACTTATTAAAAATGACTAATAGTTGGCCAACAGATAGAAAAGCTTACGTAGAATATGGTGAAATAATTTCGAAAATATTTAGTATAAATATAGGGCTGCCACAGGGTAGTAGTCTTAGTCCGTATTTATTTATAGTGTCTCACTCAGATCTAACAAATTATCTAGGAGCTCATTCATGTCATTTATTTGCAGATGACCTGTGTGTATTAATTAAATTGCCAATAATGAAAAAATTAGACTTGATGATTGACTACTTAGAAAAAGAAGGTACAAGAGTTTTCAATCAGGTTTTTATGTACTCAAAAAAGTGGAAACAACCGTTAAATGTTTCTAAAATTGTACTACACTTATTTCATACACAAGTTAAAAGACCGAACGTAAACGTAATAATAGACGGTAACAAAATCGAGTTAGTCAAAGAATTCAAATACCTAGGATTTACTTGGACGGATAAACTTTCGTTGAAACCAACAGTCGATAAAATCATAGGAAATATGCAGATATCGCTAGGAAAGCTGAAATGGATAAAGTCTGGTCGCAAAATGTCATGTAAAGCGCTACGTCAATGTTTCTTCGCGTACACTTTTCCGCATTTCGCGTGGCTATTCCACCTTTTCCCTCTCCTCCCAGTATCTCAACAACATATATTAGAACAAAAATTCCGTGCAGGTCTTCGGTTGGTGCATCACTGTCCCTTCGTTTCTGCGCATAATCTGTTAAAAGTCACTTCTGAACAGCCCTTACAATTTTATGTTAAAAAATATATTCAACGCAGATTGAAAACCATGTTCATACAGTAACTGATCTTGGTGCTTCAGCCTTCTATGAAGATATATTTGGCTTGGATAATTTTTGTAAAAGGAAAAACGATCAACTTAGTCGTTTTTTTCGCACACGCCGTGTGCGACAATTGAAGGATTGGCACGAATCGTTCCTTTTAACGTGGTTGGCTTTTGTTGATGCGAATTAATATTACAGAAGGATGCATAAATGTAATGCTTTATGCAATTTTCTTCTTTTGTTTCTTCTTCCTTTTAGTAGTTCAACCTCGATCCTGTTCTCATTCTCACTTCTTTTATTTATTTTTTTCTTCTCTCTCGTTCGTTTCTTTTAGTTTGTTCTTTTTTTCCAGCTGTTCGCTGTACTCAAGTTTCTTCGCTGCCGCTTATCATCAGTACTTCTATCTCGCTTCTTTTTTACACTTTTTTATTTGAGTTTTTTCATTTATTTACTCTCCGAATATCCTTACAAGCAAAACTTGGTACGCAGCATAAAATATGGTTGGCACAAATTGTAACGCGTTGCTTTAAACGATGCAGCTTTTCCCTTATACATCTATATTTCTTTTTTTCTTATGTAAGCACTTCTGAGTGTTGCCTTCACGAGCATAATAAAAAAAAGGATGTGCCACTGGATTACGGATATGAATTACAAAGTAATTCAGACAACATGAATTATAAAATAGTTCAAATAAACTATATGATTCAATCGTAGAATATTAGAAATGTAGAGACTACTGAGGATTTAGGGGATTTGAGATATACAGGGTAATATCAGGGATAATAAGGAATTCCTGGACATTACAAGGAAGAACGTGAGTTTCGGTACCAGCCTAAATAGCCCAATATGCACACCACACCCACCCACATCCCGCCTCCATACGCTATACTTCATAAATAACGATAGAAAAATCACAACTCAAAAAGGAAATACTTGCTGATGTATCGTTACGTCGGTTAGTGTGTGTTGTTTGTCACAGAGTTGTAAATTGCATACCGACTTTCTTGCGTTCTCTCAATCTGAGCAGACCGACTCCAGTAAATCGGTCTGTAAGAACGATACCGTGTTAATTAAATTCACAGAACGCAAGACAACCAGTAAATTGGTTACAATTCTGGTATTTGAATGTGAAAGGAACTGTTTGTGTCTGTTTTATTTCGGGTTTGAAGAGTGAAGGTAGAAGAAGAAAAAGAAAATAGCTATGAGACAAATAATAATATGACTTAGGATGGATCGTTGTACTATGGCCTTTTCAATTCCAACTAAACATAATTCATACTGGAATAAGAAAGATACGCAATATAGTGAATAATGAATGGTGTTTGTCTTAATTGAAAATGGTATATTCCAAGCATTTGTTCTGAGTCATGTTATTGTTGATCTTATAGGTACTTACTTTCATTTTCTCCTTCTGTCTTCACTCTTCAAATCCATAAGAAAATAGATCAATAATTTCTTTTCCTATTTAGAAACAACATACGTTTATCTGTCATGAACGGCACTATTGAGGAATACAGACCTACCGACGCTCAAGATCCTCTTCTTTCAGAACTTCGACAGCTTTATATCGACTCCTTCTATGACTACTACCAATTCATCATACCGGACCTCAATCTTCCTGAAGGCAAACAGATCATTCCATGGCTTGGAGAAACGTTTGATCATATGCAACACGAGCTATTCGAGAAACAATGCCGTACTTTCTTTGTGCGTGACAAATTCTCAATATTGGTTGGCCTGATGACTGTTAAACAGAAGCCGAACAATATCGTTTACCTCGCTCAGATGGCCATACATCCATCTTTCAAACGGCAAGGCTACGGCAGCCTATTCATCAGATATCTTAGAGCGATGTTTGGGTCAACAACGTCCTATGAAGTTTTGACAGGGCGAGTGAACAAACCAGCTTTAGAATTCTACGCCGCGCAAGATGCTCTAGTGATAGACGATGAGCGGGCTACTGCCTACGGTTATGATCCGAAGAGCTTCCTTAGCTTTCAACTGAGTGATGCATAGTGAATTTTTGTAAAGGATAATTACTGCATGAATTTACTCGCTTTTATGAAACACGATCTGAAAGAAGTGTTGAAATATATAGAGCAGAAATTGGGTGGGCGTGGATCTATGAGTATTGGATGTGGGGTATGTGTGCAGGTACGGGTCTAGAGAGTCCAATATACAAAGCATACCCACACCCACACCCACACCCTTTTCAACTGAACTGCATTTTTAGTTTTATCAAAAGAAGTGCTGATACTCAAGCTTACGTTAGTCGGACTAACAAAACTTCTAGAGATTATATAGTGGAGCTTTTCTACATAAGAAGTGCATATACCAGAGGTGTCTACAGGTCAGGGTAAATCTACCTTACCCTTTTGCTGTAGCAGGACAGAGCAATACCTTCGTGCCCTGAATACTTTACATATGCTTACTTAGGTTTGGAAATAGCAGTGTTTTTATTTTTCTCCAAAACATGAAACAAACTATGAAAAATTGAGATGGACTTTTCAAATGGTAAATAAGAATTTTAGCCGTGCGATAGTCTTGAAGTTCAATCACAGTAATTAAAAAGAAAATAATATTATTTTAGTACCCCTATTCACAATAGAGTTCTAGTATCGTTATCATTATCACCGGCTAAAATTAGTATGATTATACTTCCTTCGCATTTTAAGCTGTTGAAAATCAGTTTTATGTTTATATTCGAATTAAATTTCTCCGTTAGTAGTGTAAACTCATTATGCGTACCTATTTAGTTAGAACGACTTTTACTTAACAAGAGAAAATCAATCATCCTGAAAGAGATCATTTGGCTACTCAGGTGTTATGAATGCAAAATATTAATTTCAACAAATTCCTGTTTATATCAGCTGCTTAAAATGTTGTCACAAATTAGCGTATAAATCTATAAGCAAAACACAGTGTTTTCTTGTACATACAGATCGATGCTCTCGTCTAATTTTCTCATGTTCTTCTATTGTTGACATAGATGATTCACAATTGACTCAAATAAAGCTTGTAAAACCTGAGTAGGTGGAGGAGGTTCTGTTCGTCAAATTAATGAAAAACTAAAACACAGGCGAAACACAATTTTCCCCATGTTTCTGCTTTGGTATTATTTGTCAATCGTGCATCCTTTTTGTGAGATACTTTACACATAAAAATTAGTAATCCAACTAAAATATAGATATGAAAATTCTTCTTAATTCGCAGAGAAGGGCAATAAAACTAGCTCGATAGGCACCTGTAATGCACAGATGGATCTATACATATATATATTTGATCTGCATCACGGAATAGTCGATGACATTGATGATAATATACGCATACATTAGCATAAAACACAACGGCAAATAGAAAAAACAAAAAAAAAGTACTTCAATAAGTTTTTTTTTCTCCTATACTTAATAACCATGATAATGATTTACCAGCGCGTAATGTTGTTCGCCATTAAATAACAACAACAAAAATCAATATGTGAAAGAAACAGAAGAAAAAACTAAAGTTAACAATAGACGCACCTAAATAATCGAACGGTGCATACTATAGCAAAAAAAAGAGATAGAATATAAAAAACAATGAAATTTGTATATGTGTTTACTTGTTTGCCTGATTTTTTTAAAATTTTTGTTTTGTGCGTGACGACATGCATTTTTTATGAGGCAGCTGAGTTATTTACGGCTAGTTTAGCTGCAAAGCATTGTTTGGCTTGATGAGCTTGAAGTACGGCGATAGCTTCTTCAACCTGAGCAAAAAAGACAAGAAAAACAAAAATAGAAATTGCTTTGAACATTTCTTATTCGAACAAACCTTAGCTTTCAGTGATTCACGTGATTCAAGCATATGAAGGAGTTCTGTATTATCAATTTCGAGAAGCATACCAGTTATTTTACCAGCTAATTCAGGTTGCATTATTTGAATCAATGGGAACAAACGTTCGCCTAACATTTGTTTTTGTTCTTGTGGTGTTGCATTAGCCAGAGCAGCAGGAGTTATTGGCATATGTTGTAGTATACATGATGTGGTCATACCTTGCATACTACGTTCTTCTTTACGTTGTGCTAATTCAACATAGAGTGGCTTAGAGCCAATCATTCTACCATTCATTTCTTTGATGGCTTTTGTTGTTTCATCGGGTGCACTAAAGCATACGAAACCAAAACCTTTTGGTCGACCATTTTCTGACATAATCTAAATCAAGATCATTATAATGTTTAGAAAAGGAAAAGTAATATAAATCAGTAGATTAATACCTTGACCCTGGTAATTGTTCCAAATTTTGAGAATTCTTTCCTTAAACGTTCAACACCAATAGTATCATCCAAATTTTTAATATATAAGTTAACGTCTTGATATTTATTCAAGCGTTCTTGTCGTTGTAATTCTTTTTGACGTTTTATTTCAGATAAACGTTCATTTTTCTTTTCACAACGGCCAACATAAAGTTGTTTATCACCTACAGTAAAACCATTTAAATTTTCAACAGCCTATGCAAAATAAAAAAAGTATTAGAAAAACAAAAGAAAAACGGTAATTCTTAATTTACTTCTTTGGCTTCTTCAGGAGTATC
Organism: Rotaria socialis; assembly: GCA_905331475.1. NCBI lineage: Eukaryota > Metazoa > Rotifera > Eurotatoria > Philodinida > Philodinidae > Rotaria > Rotaria socialis. The sequence continues at coordinate 162,814 of CAJNYU010003363.1, read as the reverse complement.
GAAACTGCAAAAACAAAAACCTTTGGAATGATCACTATCATCAGTAGCAAGCTAAATTCATACAAAAGTTTTTTTCGTTTTAAGTACTTAAATTGATAATTACCTGCAAATTTGTAATTTTACCATATTTGGAAAACAACTCACGAAATTTTTCTTCATCTAATTGATCACCGAAATTCTTTACAAAAATATTTGTAAATTTACGTGGCCCACTGGGGTCAGTTCGTTGATTGCGAGAGGAAAATCGACCAACGAATACTTTTTTATCAGCAAGTAACATACCATTCACTTTATCAATAGCAATATCGGCTGCTTCTTGTGTTTCGAAATGAACGAAACCAACACATTTTGATTCATCACTTTCATCAGTCGTGATCTAATTAATAAAATCGAAATTTTTATTTTATTCGGAAAAATTAGTAATTTTTACGTTGCAAGATAAAATATTGCCAAAATCCGAAAATATATCATAGAGTGATTTATTATCAATGCTTTTATCCCAATTTTCGATGAATAGTTTGCCAACATCAGATTTACCTAAAGTTGGACCACGTTGATGCCACATTATGCGTAATGGGCGACCGCAAAGTAGATCGAAGTTCATCGTATCCAATGCAAGTTTCGCTAGAATCATACATATCTTTACAAGAGATTCTCAATAAGCTTGAGTATAACAACTCTCAGCTGTCAAATATTTTTGTTACCATGAACCACGATAAATAGGATAGATAGCATTCCTGGATGGGAGGGATTCGACCCGAGTGTACCGTCCTGTGGTGCCGCTATTAGTTCTACTCAATTCGATTAACATGATACAAATGATATTAATTAATGAAATACTATCATTTGTAAGATTTCTTGTGAGTACATAATGCTAAATGCAAAAAAAACAGACATACCATCAACTGCTTCTTGAAAATTGACATAAGCATAGCCAAGTGATCGTCGAGTAATCATATCTCGACAGACACTAACTGATAGAATTGGTCCAGCACTTGCAAATTTATCGAATAACATAGCCTCGGTGACATCAGGATGAAGATCCCCTATGATTTATATCAAAATTTTAGAAGAATAAAAAATCACAGAAGTAAGTTTAAACTTACCAACGTATAATGAAGTCATCGAATAGCTTGGAGCATCTGCTGGTGTATTGGTTGCCGCCATATTTTATATATCTTTTGTCGTTTAGCGATGTTGTTTGGTTTTCGAATTTTTTTATTTCATTTATTGCTTGATGGTTGAATAAATTTTATTGCGTATAGTTTACGTATTTTCTACTGTTAAAAGAGACTTTACATATTTTCGGTTTACTGAAAGATGACACTTCAAAAATGCTTTATCGGTTTTTTGTACCAATGAGAGAATGCGTACACGCACATATACGATTAAAGTGACGAAAGAGAAAAAAATACCTGATTATCTGGAGTGGGGATGGGGACTGTCGTGCCATGTACGATTACCAAACTCCAACACCCACACCCACACCCTAAAAATTTCATACTCCAGGCTAGTTAACTACTCTAAAATTCTCACTATTCTAATAATTCTCATTATTCTAATAATTCTAGTTATTGTGAAGTTCTCATTATTCTACAATTCGAATATTCTGATTAATTCGAATGCTTTCAGAATTCTATGAAAATTCTAGAATTTTGCAATAATGACACTGCTAAGCTGAGTGGAGTCCGTTATTGTCTGTTTGAAAATGTACGAACACGATGGCGATGGACAAAGAAAATTAAAGCAAATAAAATAAAATGTGAGAGAATTGAGTGATGGAGTGATCATAGAACAGAATACAACAAAATTTTTCGTTTAACTAAAGTTGAAGGAACAAACAACATTGTAAAAAATAGGCATAGAATAATAAACTTTTCAAAAGGGTTTATGAAATTCGTAAACTCTTTAGAAGGGTTTATTATTCTACGTCGATTTTTGACAGTTTACCGTGTGTCTTCATTTTTATCTTATTTTGATTTTAACTAAACCCACGCCCACTCTCTAAGAATATGCTCTTAATGTTAACTTTACTAAAAATGCAATCGACAATTATTTTACTTCGCTAGTAACCAATATGTTTCATTACGATGAAACTGCGGCGTAATTACCGCGTAACTGCGATTGCACTGTGACCCATAATTGCGGAAAATTGCGACATAGTTACGCGTAACTGAGTCACATTTTTTTGCAATTACGGGCCAGAGTGTGATCATTTTTGCGGCAGAAATACATCGCGATTGCTACATGAGATGATACAGATTAGGTTTTATTTTCATTTTCATTTTTATTATGAGTTAAAAGAAAAATTTTTAAGCGCAGAAAAGAAAAAATTTAAAACTATAAAATTAAAACTTTTATAAAAAATTTAAAACAAGAGTCTGAGAAATAAAACAATTACTAAAAAATTAAAAGTTAAAAAGTATTTTAAAATATAAAATAATTAAGGAAAATAATAAATAGGTATCTGTAAAAATCAAAAAATTAACATTTCAAAAATTATTTACAATTTAATAAGCAAAAGAAAAAAACTTAGATTAGAAAATTTTTTTAAATAAAAAACCTAAAAAACGCTCTAGAAATTTTTTTAAAATCTTCAAAATTAATAACAAAATCTAGAAAAAATTTTAAAATTGAAAAATAAAAAAATATTAATAATAATTAAATGGGGAAAATATTTAAATATTTTTCGGAATATGTATTCTACTGTTTATAGTAGAATGTGTTTATGAACCGAACTTTCGATGAACAGTGCTTTTTATAGTAACTTTTTATGACTAATTTTTAGTGTTCGACAGTGGCCAAATACAAATAAGAAGGAATTATTTATAATTGGCCAGTTACAGCTACAACGGATCGTATGATGCGATCACTAGAACGCAGTTACGCTGACCTGGGTCGCATTAGGCGTAGTATTTAAGAAAAGTCTTCACTACGGTCAATGCGCTGTATTTACGCGTGACTGCGGCGCAGTTGGCAAAAAAGAGGCGACATGGGAATATATTTATCATCAGAAATAATGTTCTTGTTGTAATCACGCTAACTTGAATATATTGACGATTCGTTTTTGTTAAATATATTGATACTTAGTTTTTGTTCATTGTATTACTAATTGTTGTTTTACTATATTCTCTATTTCTATAGTATACTGAAGTAAAACATGAAATTTATTGAACATCATCTAAATCCAAGAAACATTGAGGGTGTGGGTGAGTGTGGGGTGTTCATCTGGGGAATGACTTCGTTTGTAGCATCTGTTCATCCACACCCTATTTCACTGCGTCTGATTGGTTTGCTACCGAATTTGCCGCTAATTCAAATTCCCCACCGACTCGTCTTTTTTGTGAGTTATTTTGCACATAAAAATTAGTAATCCAACTTTAAATATAGATATGAAAATTCTTCTTAATTTGCAGGGGGGGCCAATAAAACTTGCTCTGTAGGCACCAGAAGTGTCCAGAGGGCAGGACAGGGCTATATCTCCATGCCCTGCAAAATCTGCATATATCTAATGATGGATCACCAGTGATGACGCAATATCATCATATACACTTTTTCAATTAGGGCTAGTTTATTATTTGTTGATTAGGGATGCATCAGCTCCAACTCAAAAGGTCAGCTGAGCTGAGCGAAAAAGCTGTTCGAACGTTCGTTCGATAGGAGCTGATTGATTTGAACAGCTCGTTTCAAAAGAGCCGATCTGATCGAACAGCTCTCATTCCTGAACTGAACTTTTTCAACAGCTCCTTTCAAAAGAGCTGATCTGATCGAACAGCTCTCTCTCTCTCAAGAACTGATTGGCATTATGCCAAAAATACTATCCAAAATCTTTTTGAATTCAATTTAAATAACATATACAATTTTTCAAGGGTCATCTTCGTAAGTTCTTTATAACTTTTCAAAGATTACTAAAAGATAGTAAGTNTCCAAAATCTTTTTGAATTCAATTTAAATAACATATACAATTTTTCAAGGGTCATCTTCGGAAGTTCTTTATAACTTTTCAAAGATTACTAAAAGATAGTAAGTACATTTTTTCGAGAACTACTTACTATTAGTAACTCTAAAATGGTATTTAAAGCATTTATGAAATACAATTTAATACGAATGTTGAAGTGTATGGACAGATTTGGATAGTATTTTTGGCATAATGTCTATCAGTTCTTGAGAGAGAGAGAGAGAGAGAGAGAGAGCTGTTCGACCAGATCAGTTATTTTGAAAGGAGCAGTTCAGAAAGTTCAATTCAGGAACGAGAGCTGTTCGATCAGATCAGCTCTTTTGGAACGAGCTGTTCAAAAAGTTCAGTTCAAGAATGAAAGCTGTTCGATCAGGTCAGCTCTTTTGAAAGGAGCTGCTCAAAACAGTCAGCTCCTACCGAAATGAACTTTCGAACAGTTCCCTAGCTCAGAACTAGAGCTGAACCATTGCACCCCTATTGCTGATCATTTATCAATTTGCTGCACTCTTTTTCAAATAAAAAGGATTACTTAAACTTGAATTTAAACATGAAAAAGATTCTTTTTAATTAGCATGGCAGGGCAGGGCAATAAAATTGGCCTTCTGGACACCTCTGATACACAGATGGATCTATACATATATGTTTGATATACCTCACGGAATAGTCGATGGCATTGACGATAATATACGGATACATTAGCATAAAACACAACGAGAAATAGAAAAGCAAAACATCAGTACTTTAATAACTTTTTTTCTCCTATATTTGATAAAGATGATTATGATTTACAAGTGGTTAATGTTGTTCGCCATTAAATAACAACAACAACAACAAGCGATATGTGAACGAAACAGAAGAAAAAACTAAAATTAGCAAAAAATGCGCCTAGATAAGCGAATGGTGCATACTATAGAAAAAAAAAGAGATAGAACATAAAAGACAATGAAATTTGTATATGTGTTTACTTGTTTGCCTGATTTTTTTGAAATTTTTGTTTTGTGTGTGACGACATGTATTTTTTATGAGGCAACTGAGTTATTTACGGCTAGTTTAGCTGCAAAGCATTGTTTAGCTTGATGAGCTTGAAGTACAGCGATAGTTTCTTCAACCTGAGTAAAAAGAAAAGCAAAAGAAGAATAGAAACTGCTTTGAACATTTCTTATTCGAACAAACCTTAGATTTGAGTGATTCACGTGATTCAAGCATGTGAAGGAGTTCTGTATTATCAATTTCGAGAAGCATACCAGTTATTTTACCGGCTAAATCTGGATGCATTTGTTGAATTAAAGGAAATAATCGTTCACCTAGCATTTGTTTTTGTTCTTCTAATGCTGCATTCGCAAGAGCAGCAGATGTTAATGGCTTTTGTCCGGGAACAACAATTGAATTTCTGAATCCACCTGCATTCTAAACATATACAAAAATAAAATAGAAACATGTTGTTTTCCTTTTTTGATTGCAAACTTACACTCTGCGGCGTTTTTCTAGCCGTACGAGTATATGCTGTTGCTGGTTGTTGTTGCATGCCTCCTTGTGGCCTACCAGAATTATTAGGCATCATTTGACCTGGCGTTGGTCGAGCAGATACTGGCATGCCAGCGCGAGATACAATAACAACCATATCTGTTTCTGGCATTTCCATATCGATCATTTGTGCACCTGATGGTGGTGTCATGCCACTATTTGGAGCAGCTAATGACCAACGTGGTTGTGCTCGTCGATACTCCGGCAATAATGTTGGTGGATAAGACATCATAACACGGGCATTACTTGGGACTGATAATTGCATCGGTGGATGTACATGCGATGTGGTCATAAGTTGCATGTGTTGATTTGTTAAATGCATACGACGTTCTTCTTTACGTTGTGCTAATGCAACATAGAGTGGCTTAGAGCCAATCATTCTACCATTCATTTCTTTGATGGCTTTTGTTGTTTCATCGGGTGCACTAAAGCATACGAAACCAAAACCTTTTGGTCGACCATTTTCTGACATAATCTAAATCAAGATCATTATAATGTTTAGAAAAGGAAAAGTAATATAAATCAGTAGATTAATACCTTGACCCTGGTAATTGTTCCAAATTTTGAGAATTCTTTCCTTAAACGTTCAACACCAATAGTATCATCCAAATTTTTAATATATAAGTTAACGTCTTGATATTTATTCAAGCGTTCTTGTCGTTGTAATTCTTTTTGACGTTTTATTTCAGATAAACGTTCATTTTTCTTTTCACAACGGCCAACATAAAGTTGTTTATCACCTACAGTAAAACCATTTAAATTTTCAACAGCCTATGCAAAATAGAAAACGTTTTGGAAAAAAAAACAATAATTCCTAATTTACTTCTTTGGCTTCTTCAGGAGTATCGAAACTGCAAAAACCAAAACCTTTGGAATGACCACTATCATCAGTAGGAAGCTACGTTCATACAAAGGATTTTTTCATTTTAATTATTTAAATTGATGATTACCTTCAAACTTGTAATATTACCATATTTGGAAAACAATTCACGAAAATTTTCTTCATCTAGTTCATCATCAAAATTCTTTACAAAAATATTTGTAAATTTACGTGGCCCACTGAGATCAGTTCGTTGATCGTGAGAGGAAAATCGACCAACGAATACTTTTTTTATCAGCAAGTAACATACCATTCACTTTATGAATAGCACTATCTGCTGCTTCTTGTGTTTCGAAATGAACGAAACCAACACATTTTGATTGGCCATTTTCATCAGCCATGATCTAATTAATAAAATCGAGATTTCTATCTCATTTGGAAAGACTAGCAATTTTTACGTTGCAAGATAAAATATTGCCGAAATCCGAAAATATATCATAAAGTGATTTATTATGAATGCTTTTATCCAAATTTTCGATGAATAGTTTGCCAACATCAGATTTACATAAAGTTGGATCACGTTGAGGCCACATTATACGTAATGGACGACCACGTAGTATATCGAAGTTCATTGTATCAAGTGCACGTTCAGCTAGAATCATACATATCTTTGCAAGAGATTCTCAATAAGCTTGAGTATAACAACTCTCAGCTGTCAAATCTTTTGTTAGCATGAAACATGATAAATAGGATAGATAGTACTCCTGGATGGGAGGGATTTGACCCGAGTTTACCGTCCTGTGGTGCCGCTATTAGTTCTACTCAATTCGATTAACATGATACAAATGATATTAATTAATGAAATACTATCACTTGTAAGATTTTGT
>CAJNYU010003363.1:39140-144902 GCA_905331475.1 Rotaria socialis | reverse complement strand
TTAAATATGATGTGCGCAAATAATCTTGATGTCTTACCTCCAATGGATATTTCGCTTCGATAAACATTATCTCACACTGTATATTATAGTTTGCAAGAATAATCAGCAATTCTGATAAGAATAGAATATATTTCATAGCCGTTTGTAGTGTAAAATTTTCCTCTTGTGCCTTTTTTATAACGTAATTATACTGTTTTTGTTTCTTTTCAATGTGTTACTCTTCCTTTTATACACTTTTTTCCAAGCAAAAAAGAAAAGATTTCAATTGGTTTAATATCAAAATTATATGATCTGATCAAGATAAGAGTGGATCATTGATAGTACAGATTTCTATTTTATTGCTCTGTTGAAATTTCAAGACACTGATGTCTACATATCGCTGATAAGGTTTTTTCTCTCTAATGCTGTATCACATAAAAATACTTAACATAACTGAATAGTATCCGGATTGCCATTCATATATAAAAAGCAATGTAATAAAAAGAATAATATCACGATCTTACGCTTTAAAAATCAAAGAAGATGTTTTCTTTGACAGTTTTTCTATTTTTTTGTTTCTCTTGTTTTATAATGTTGATAATAATCCTGCTTGAAAACAAAACACGCGTCATATTTCACGCATAATAACAACAACAAATGATAATAATGAAGGAATGAACGGAAATAAACGAAAACGAGTAAATAGAAGTTAACAAAAAAATGTTTTAAGATGATTCAACTGCTTGTGAAATAGAAAAACTTGAAAGTCAAAAAAATGACGTTTGAATGAATGTGACTGTGTTTGCTTGTATTTTTATTTTGACAACGAAAAATAAGAAAGTGATGAAAATAAATAGGCTTATTTCTTTTATGAAGAAGCCGAATTCAATCCAGTTGGTTTACCCGGAAAGGTTTGCTTGGCTTGATGAGCTTGAAGTACAGCAATAGCTTCTTCAACCTATTCGGAAATAAATAATAATTATTGCTTGACTAGAAAATAAATTTTAAACCTACCTTAGCTTTGAGTGATTCACGTGATTCAAGCATATGCAGGAGTTCTGTATTATCAATTTCGAGAAGCATACCAGTTATTTTACCGGCTAAATCTGGATGCATTTGTTGAATTAAAGGAAATAATCGTTCGCCTAACATTTGTTTTTGTTCTTGTGGTGTTGCATTAGCAAGACCAGCAGGTGTTAGTGGTTCTTGACCAGCAACAACTATTGAATTACCGAAACCACCTGCATTCTAAAACGAGACAAAAAAAGAATGGTTTCATTGCATTTTTTTTTCAACAACATAAATCCAACTTACACTTTGTGGTAAATTTCGTGCTGCTCGTGTATATGCTGTATTTTGTTGTGGCATACCGGTTTGAGCTCGAATAGCGCCACCAGCCATCATTTGACCTGATGTTGGCATTGGTCGTGCCGTCATCTGCATACCTGATCGATTTGCAAGATTTGCCATTGCACCTGATCGATGTTGTGCTGCAGCCATAGATTGTGGTAGTTGCATGCCAGCAATCATTTGTGCACCTAGTTGAGAAACATATTTAATAGTTTAACTAAAATGAAACACAAACGTGTTTTATTTTCTTCAAAACATACCTTGTTGTGGTCTCATGCCACCACCTCCGCCAGCCCCTGTCCAACGTGGTGTTGGGCGATAGCCGGGCATTGCTGTTGGTGGATAGAAGTTACGTGGTTGTGATGGACCCATCGGTGTTGGTAAATAAGACATCATACCAGGCATATTATTTGGGAATGGTAGTTGCATCGGCGGAGGTACACGTGATGTGGTAATACGTTGCATATGTTGATTAGCTAAGTGCATACGGCGTTCTTCTTTACGTTGAGCTAAAGCAACATAAAGTGGTTTCGATCCAACAATTGAACCATTCATTTCTGTAACCGCTTTAGTTGCTTCATCAGGTGCACTGAAACATACGAAACCGAATCCTTTGGAACGACCATTTTCAGACATGATCTAAATCAAAAGATTTCAATAAGAAAAAAGCGAAATTGTTTTTTAATTTTTACTTTAGCACTTGTTATGCTACCAAATTTTGCAAATTCTTTTCTTAATCTTTCGTCATCAATTGTATCATCAAGATTTTTAATATATAAATTGACTCCTTGATATTTATTCATGCGTTCTTGACGTTGTAAGTCTTTTTTGCGTTTGATTTCTGATAGTCGCTCATTTTTCTTTTGAAAACGACCGACATATATTTGTTTATCACCTACAGTAAAACCATTTAAATTTTGAACAGCCTATGCAAAATAGAATATTTTTTAGAAGAAAACAAAACTGCAATTCTTAATTTACTTGTTCGGCTTCGTCAGGAGTATCGAAACTGCAGAAGCCAAAACCTTTGCAATGACCACTATCATCACTAACAAGCTAAATTCATACAAAACGTTTTTCTTTTTCATTTTAATTATTTAAATTGATTTTTACCTTCAAACTTGTAATTTTGCCATATTTGGAAAACAATTCACGAAATTTTTCTTCATCTAATTGATCACCGAAATTCTTTATAAAAATATTTGTAAATTTACGTGGTCCACTAACATCCTCACGTTGATTACGTGACAAAAATCGACCGACGAATACTTTTTTATCAGCAAGTAACATACCATTAACTTTATTAATAGCACTATCGGCTGCTTCTTGAGTTTCAAAATGAACAAAACCAAAACCTTTTGATTGTCCATTCTCATCAGTCATAATCTATATATATATTTAATAGAGGAAATATTAATACAAGAAAAACTTGTAAAAATTATTCATTTATACTTTGCACGATAGAATATTTCCAAATGCTGAGAATGTATCATAGAGTGATTTGTTATCAATATTTTTATCTAAATTTTTAATGAATACATTTCCAACGCCGGATTTACGTAATGCTGGATCACGTTGAGACCACATTATACGTAGTGGACGACCACGAAGTATATCAAAATTCATTGTATCGAGTGCACGTTCAGCTAAAAACCGAAAATATTAATTTTTAAATGAATTCAATATAGAAATCGATCTAGTTATACCATCAGCTGGTTGTTGAAAATTAACGTAAGCATAACCAAGTGATCGTCTTGTGATCATATCACGACACACTCGAATTGAAAGCACAGGCCCAGCACTTGCAAATTTATCAAATAACATTGCCTCTGTAACATCAGCATGAAGATCACCTATGATATTTAAGATGTATTTTAAATAGAAAAACTTTATTTCTTTTCAACTTACCAACATATAATGAAGCCATTGGATAGCTTGGACCACCTGCACCTACATTTGTTGCTGCCATGATTATTGTCGTTGACCGTTGTTGTTGTTGTTGTTGGTTTTTTCGACTTGTTTTGACTTTTTTAGTATTTGTATTGTTATGGGAGAAATAGAAAATTTAGAATCGTTAACGTATTTTCTTCTTTGTAAGAGTTTTTACGTTTTTTTTGGTTCACACGAAGGTGAAATTTAAGAAAAGTTTTTCGATTTTTTATACTTTTTTTTATACCAACAAAAACGGCGCACTCGTACACACACTACTACACACACACAATAGTAAAGTGATGAAAGAGAAGAAAAAAAATCAGATAAAAGCTGATTAACGTGGATACATCGATACAGTCATGATGACATATAATGTAGGTAGATCGACGAGAAAGAATTATTTAAAACTACTTTCAAATAGTTTTAAATAAGTAAAATTATATCGAATTAAGCATATGAACTTAATTATAGTTGAAAATTTTCACTAAATTATCACTATTTTCTCTTGATGAAGGATGATACATCATTTTACATTGGTTTATATTCAATAACCAATCAAAACGATGACGAGAAAAAATTTGTAATTGCCTTTTTACAGACAGACACATAGTTTTTTTTGGTTTTAAGCTTTAAATAAGTGAAGATGTCGACTATGACTGACGAGACCACAATTGAAAAACTATCATCAATGTTAATCGATACATCATTACCACTTAAACTTCGATTTCGTATTTTGTTTACTTTAAAAAATCTTGATAGCCAAGGTCAACAGAAGGAAACAGAAAAAGTATCAAACATTGTTGAAGCAATCGCTCGAGCATTCAAGGATACTTCTGCGCTGTTGAAACATGAATGTGCCTATTGTCTCGGCCAAATGGGAAATAAGTGTGCAGTCGATAAGCTGATTCAAATATTAAACGATTCGAATGAAGATCCTATGGTACGACACGAAGCAGGTTTGTAAGAAATAAATGATTGATTCCACAATTGACTACTGTCTATGATTTAGGAGAAGCATTAGGTGCTTTAGGATGCTATGAAAATCAAGATGTAATTGATACATTAACTAAACAAAGTCAAAATGAACGAGCCGAAGTAAAACGAAATGTTCTCTTTTGAAATTATCCATCAACGATCATTTTTAGATATCTGAAACATGTCAAATTGCACTTGATCGTTTGGCATGGTTAAGAAAAACTGCATCGAATGAATCATCCTCGAATTCAACAGAGAAAACTTTTGCAACTGTTGATCCAGCTCCAGCATTAACTGTAACAACAATTGATGAACTTAAAAAAATTTTACTTGATGAAAATCAGTCACTATTTGAACGTTATCGTGCATTATTTGCTTTACGCAACATTGCAAGTGATGAAGCTGTACTGGCCATATGCGAAGGTAATATTTTTTTTTCTCCTTAATTTAAATCATTATACACCTGTTAGTTAACAGATGGAGCGAATATTTTGCATCAAATATATTTTCTCTATAGATTGATTAGTTACTTAGAGTGGTTTTAAGTATCTGACAAACATAGCTCTTGACAAATACTAGCTAAGAGTGTATAGATGTTCTCTTGTTTTGGCTGTGATCAATTTAATTTCGAATTCGTTAAGATTTGGATTAGAAAGTTCGTCTATTGAAACATGTGATTGAATAGATTATTTTCTCGTAAACGTACTAATGCGAATGAATGTCAGTGCTCCTGTAAATTGGTAGTATGCTAGCAGTAAACGAACATCAATTTTGATACTACGATAGAATAACAGTCAGAGGACAGTTTCCCGTTTAAGTATCACATTACCATCGCTATTTGCTTGCTTCGAATTACACGAGTAGGTTGAGATTCACAATCCTCTTGCACAAATGAAATTAAAACCACAGTACTAATCAATTTTTTCTCAACGAAGATTTCTAGACAGCTTGATAAACTATCTTTCAAATAATTCTAACGATGAGATTATAATTCAAAACATGCATTTATTCAACAAAATAATATCTCTGTTTTTTTTCTAGGCTTCCAAGCATCGAGTGCTTTATTTCGTCATGAGATTGCTTTTGTTCTTGGACAACTTCAATCAGTAAGTTCTGTTCCAGCACTTCGTCAACAATTATCAATACTTAGTGAAAATTATATGGTACGGCATGAATGTGCTGAAACATTGGGTTCAATTGGTACAGCTGAATGCCGACATATTCTCGAAACATATTTGCATGATAACGAACGTGTTGTACGAGAAAGTTGTGAAGTAGCATTGGACATAAGTGATTATGTTAATAGTGCTGATTTTCAGTATTGTAATGGATTAAATCTTGTTGAATCAGAATGTTGTTAAACATTGATGTTTTTATTTTTTTTCTTCATTTCTTTCAAAGAAATAAAAGAAGAGTATAAACGACGGTTGCCTGTTTAAATAGAAGACATAGTTTTCCCTTTCAGATCTGCAAAACAAAAGAAAAATAACAATGGAGGTATGTTTAAGAGAAAACGTCTTTTGTTTGGCTTTACATGTCAGTCTAATTTATATGGGAAGTTAAAATTGTAAATTGCTGAAAGTCTTCGTAACGATATCGCTCGTAAATCTATATAAATAATATGCTTGCTTATACTCTCTAGATATATTGTTCTCTATTACCAAAAATACATATTTTATTCTTGACAACTGACTAACAAATGCGTCCAGTAAGTATCTATGATACTTGAAGTTTTATTGTCTCTCTCCTTATTACTGCTATTAACAATTAAATGATTGAACACTATTCTTCTACAACTATCATTTTTTGTTTTGAAGATAATTAATGCAAACAATCGCAAATTGGTCAGTTTGATAGCACTCATTCTTCAAACAACTGGCATAGTCCTTTTACTACGTTATTCGCGTACATGGAAAGCAGAACCATACATATCATCAACAGCTATTGTTGCTTCAGAATTTCTTAAAGGATTTATTTGTCTGATTCTTGTTTGGTTTGAAACAGGTGTGTAGAAAACGAAATAATATACAAGTTCTTTTTTTTTCAGAAGTAAACTCTTTTACATAGAAGTCTTTTATGACATTCAATCAGTACTTAATAATAAAGTCACTTTTCTAAAAAGCCGACAAAACAAACAGATCCTTGTCATTGCTCGCTACTCCTAGAGAAAATAAAACACTTTTCTTTTTATCTCAAATAGATTGTTCGTTTGTTCGATTGGCGAAAAAGTTAAACGATGAAATCTATAGTAAACCAGTTGAAACGTTTAAATTAACAATACCAAGTGGACTGTATGCAATTCAAAATAATCTTCTTTTTATTGCATTATCTTATTTGAATGCTGCTACGTATCAAGTGACATATCAATTAAAAATTTTAACAACAGCACTTTGTTGTGTTTTTATGCTTGGCAAAAAAATCGATAAACATCAATGGGTATCATTGTGTATGCTTGCCATTGGTGTTGCGTTTGTTACAGTAAGAGAAAAATGAAATTGTTGAATTAAAAAAAGAATACTTTTATAGTGGCCATCATCCGATGAAGCAGCTAAACGTGCATCAACACAAATTCAAAAATCATGGGCTCAACAATTTATTGGTTTCGGTGCTGTTTTAAGTGCAACATTAACATCGGGTTTTGCCGGTGTTTATTTTGAAAAAATACTTAAAACTGGACCTACTTCTGTTTGGGTTCGAAATATTCAATTAGGTTTGAATTCATACATTAAATCACTATTAACAATTAAATTATTGTTTTATAGCTATATTTGGCACTATTTTCGGTTTAGTAATTGTTTTTCTATTCGATGCAAGAGCTGTTATGGACAAAGGCTTTTTTCAAGGATATTCAACAGTTGTATGGATGGTTATTTTTCTTCAAGTAATGAAAATAAACAAAAAGAAAAGGATCTTAACTATTGAATTACATTGTTCTATAGGCCATTGGTGGTTTAATAATAGCTGCTGTGATTAAATATGCTGACAATATTGTAAAAGGTTTTGCAACTTCTCTTTCAATAATTCTCTCATCGGTCGTGTCGTATTTTGTTTTAAATGATTTTACACCATCATTGTAAGAAATTGATTTCAGCGTTTCGTTTAATATCGATTCGTTTTTGTTTATGTATTTAGATTTTTCTTTATGGGCACAATGTTAGTTATAACTGCGACATTTCTCTATGGATGGGAAAAGAAAGTGAAAGCAACATCACCTAATGAACAAGTACGCATTTAGCGAATCATGAAAAAGATAGAAAGGAAAATAAAAAATATATATTCCGTAGAAAACCTTTATTTATTTATTATTTTTTTGTGTTGATAAATGGAATCTCGTATTATTCATATTTAGAAACCGTGAGCTTTTGACAAGAAAAAACTACTCATCTTCTAAATTAACACACACATAATATTCGCTATTTTAACTTTGCATTCTTCATCTTTTGTTGGACATCATCTTATCAATAAATATGATTAGCTGTTTTATTTACATATACGTTATTTCATAAGTATATTTGTGTGTATTCTGAATCGTTTTGTTTGTCATGTTATGAAAAAATAAAAATGTGGTGATATTACTTTTTAAACTGGAAAGTTTTTAAATGAAAAATATTTCAGTAATAATGAACATTGTTTTTGCTTATGTTAAAGAATATTCTCGTAAAACTAAAGTTACGTTGTTGATAATGTCGCGGTATAATGCTTTATAAATAATAATAGAAATTAGTTTCGACAGAAAATATGCCGATTGCCATTGGTGTTCTTTTCATAATATATATATATATATATATGGTGGCATATTGTATCCGAGAAATCGCTGTGCTGGCAAGAAAAATTCAATATCTTCACAAGAATAGAGTTATTTTTTATTCACATCTGGTACAATAAAATTTGCCAAAAAACATCTATCAAGACAAAATTGAAAGAACCGAATGAAGTAGATACTATCTTTGATCTAATTAAGTAAATGTAACTTTGATGGATTATACACAGACCAAATTTCGGTTTTCTAAGCGAATGTTTACTATTTATAGTTGGCGTTGTTTTTTTTTACATTGAAAAACAAGCTGCTGACGCATGGTAGTTTAACAATAAACTGCGATTGTATACGAAAATATTGGGCTAAGATTATGACTGCCCTATGTTTTCTGGAAAGTCAATAAGTGATTTACTGATTACCTAAAGCAATCGATTCGACTTCAAATAATCAGTATGATATACAATTTTTTGTTGTTCAATTAAGTGCCCATGTGAACGCTCTTTGTACGAATTCTTATTATGTAAAAGTTGTCGGTTGTTAATCACGCGTATCTTTGCATGATCGAAGCTTTGTGTATCAATAAATGATCACGATACAAAAATGATGATTTGATGGCATCGTGTTTATGATGATAGAACGATGAAGAAGAACAACAACTACTCCTGTGCAATTATTTTTAGCTTGTTTTGTGTATGTCAGTACTAGATTTTGCGAGTCTCTGAACTCTGTATTCGAAATGTACAGCGAAAATAGTGCAATCTATTTTGTGAAAATATTTTAGTTTATGCTTTGTTTTTACTGAAAACGAATAAGATCAATAGTAGTTAGCACATGTATCCGTGTAAATACAAGAGCTCGTCATTTGTCTGAGTTACAACCGCATACGTATAAAGGTGAACAGTTTGGTATCATTGAATCAAACCTTTCGTGTGTTTCAATAACTTCTAGTATTATTGAAATATTTTGAAGTAATTTCGAGTACCCAGGTCGAACAGTCCGGTCTGGAAACGGCCGGTTCCGAGTAGTTCCGTTGATTTTGTGGAAGCAGTATTCCGGTTGGAAATTTTTCCGATGATTTCCGATCAATTCCTGCCGGAAAGCACCGGAACTTGACAGGAATTCGCCGGAAAAGTCCGGCCGTATTTTTGACCGGAATACTGCTTCCATGTTTCAGCGATTTCCCGTGTTTTCTGGCAGGATATGGTGACTTTCCCGCATATTCCCTGGAGTATCCTACGGGTTCCGGTCCCCGGAATGTTCGACCTGGGTAGTCGAGTGATTTTGGATTCAGTATTTCAATTGTGCAAGTGTATTGCTGTTTTATTATTGTACTTGCAGGACAAAATCTGGCGAGTTAGGGATTAACCAGGCTAAAATAATATCAATAATTGTAATAATTACATTATTATTTATATTGCTTGTAAGAAGATTGCAATGAATGATACGACCCCTAATTCAAATATGCTCGAGTGCATTAATAATCACGATTGAGAACTAAGCCTGGAATAATATTAAATCAGATACGCCTGAGAATTATTATTAATTTTTTGTAATCAATGGAATTATTACGATATGATATTGCAACAATATGACAAAATACCTTAAGAAATGCACTTCGCTGGCTACGGATTAATCACAATAACCTTCTTTGATCTATGCAGTGCTTTGCTACTCGATAAATAAGTATGTGATCTCTATGATAATAGTTGCAGTAAACCAAAATTCTATTTTTGATAAATTAACATGTAAATATTTTTTCGTCAGCGTTTTCGTGGATTGTATATCTAACATGTTCGAATGCGAGTTGATATTGGTTCTTTTGCTTTGTAAATATTGCTTTAATTTAATGAGTCAAAATCAATTAGAAACTTGATATTGTTCGAGTTCAATTTTTAGCATTCCTTTATTTATTGTTTGATCTTGATAGAATAGGTGCAAAAAAAAACAATACATGTGAGTTCCACACAGTTTCCAACTATAGGCGATAATGATGATTTCATCATGAATGATATGTTCATTTAGACAGAGCAATCATTTTTTTTTGCTTACTAGTTTTGATTTACTTACTGCTTACTACCGCTTTTCGTAAACCGAACATAATTATCCGAGAAAACGAGTGACAGCGTGGATTCCGCTAGATTGCAAAGCTACCTTAATTTCAAATACTATGGAATGAAGAATAAAGAGCAACATTTCTCAGAACAGAAAAATATATGTCGCTATTTACAACAAGTATATAAATAATGACATAGTGACCCTGTTTTATTTTTCTTGATCAAAGTTTTGTCAAAGCAACCCAATGTATTACTGTTCAGTGCAGACAAAGGACATGTTTCTTTCCTATTATTTTGGTTTATATGGTACTTTAAGGATCTTTTTTAAGCATTGAAATTTCACTAGGAATTATTTTCTCCGATTGAAGAAAGAGAAGAATAGCAAAGACTTCTTCCTGTAAAATTTTTGATGCTTATAAAACTCTAGCAGTTTTATCTCGTTTTATTGTACAGTATATCATATTTTATTTATGAAGCAAAATCTGCAATTCACACTGGCAGATTCGTTAATCGATTTTGTCACTTAGAGAATCGGAAAGCTATCCGAGTAAGTAATCAGGGTGGTCAGATCTTCTGAAAAGTAGGGAAAATTCTGAAATTTGAAGTCCTTTCCGAATTTCTTCTGATTTTTTCCGAATTCAAGACTATTTCAGATCCCAGTTTTGCTAGTGCATTCCAGTACAATTATAACACATTACTATTATAGATGTATTTTGCGGCACCTTGTTTTTCTCAATTATCCGTTGATAACTTCTGACTTATATATATATAGGCAACTTCAGCTACAGCAGTGCACTAGAATTTGATACATTTCTTTTCTTGATTTCGAAAATCTTATCTGGTTGAACCTTTCACAAAAAAATGATCTTTCTGATCATTTTCTGATTTTTATAAAAAATTTTTTGATTTTTCAATTTTTGATCTGGCCACCCTGTAAAGTAATACTTGTATACAAAACTATAATCATCTACTTCGAACTATAAACATGGTGTAAGTCGTAGCAAAAATTCAACGATATTTTTTCAACAATTTTATAATTATTCTTGCGTGTTTGAAATATATCAGTGTTTTATTATTGAGAACAATTGTATTTTTATTTTTATTTTTATTTTTTTGTGCACAATCAAATCATTATTGTATTCATTAGTAGATCTGAACGTGAGAAATTGATAAATTAATTTTTTATTTTAGAAATCTTTTATCGATTCAGGAAAATTTGCTTGCTGAAGTACGCATCTAGTATTTAAAAATATAATAACACTGGAAAGAAGTAAATTATCGTAGGAGTCATATTTTCCTTCATCATGTGCATATTTTCTCTCAATGAATCATCTTCAATCAATGAAAGCTTCAAAAAGAAAGAAACTATCCAAGTGAACATTGCTGCGGCTGTAAAATAAGCTAATAAAACCTATGTGTTGTATCAATGACTGCATTTCCTATAGATGACGCTCGCCAGTGAGAAATTCTTTTCTTGGATATATTCAAAATTTTATAATTTTTCATTTAAGAAATATTAATAATTAATTCGTTTAAAATTTTATAATTTTTTTTCACCAATAATATTCTTGACGAATGACTCAAAGAAAAGAACCATTGGTTTTTTTTATGAGTCATGTTTGATTTTTTTTGTATTTGCCTTTCTTCTCTCATTCGTCTACAGCACTTTTCTTACGCTTAGTTTGCCCACCCGCGCATTTGTTTCTCTTTCTTCACCATTGAAACTGCTGCGTCATATAATACACTTTTTCTCTTTTTGCTTTGCTCTATTATTCGTGTGATCAAAAAGAAGGTTTGCATATCAAGGAAAAAATATAGTTTATATACTTCCTTTTGTATTCTTACCGCTACCTCTGTGTGTGTGTGAGTATACTTTTCTCTATTTGAATTCAAGTCTATATTTCCCAATTGATTAGTACTATGAACGACCATACATCAAAAAACGATCAAGATGTTCACCAAGTTGAACCAAATTTATCGTTTGTTGCCCAAAATGAAACCGTTTGCACAACAACTAATATGTCACCACCACCTTCTCGTATAGTACCCAGTTCATCTCGGCCCAGTACCTTACAACTTGGTGGCCATCGAATGCCGAACTCTATCTTATTAACACCGAGTGATTATAATAAATTAATTCTAAATACACCAGAATTAGATGAAAAACTACGAAATTATACGATTATTTCAAGCACAACACCCACTGTTCAATTACAAACACCAGATCTGATGAATGGAATTTCAATTCAGCAAGCAAACAATATAACATTTGCTGCTGATGCACAACCATCACCAGGTATGATTAAAATCAATAGAATCAATTATGCATGTATATAGAATGTCTTTATTTTTTTCATATCAGGTGTTAAAATCCTTGAAGAATTGCTTAATTCGCAACAACAGCAAATGCATACAGATAATACACCTCGTCAGTACATTGTTTTACCATCCGATGCTCATCATTTAATACAGCAATTATCATCAGGTCTTGGTGATGAACAACGTCTTATGGCAAATACCGAACAACTTAATCAATTAACACAAGCTTTACAAAAAGCTATAACAGCATCAACACCAACAAGTGTCGATTTACAAAATCAAACTCAAGTTCAAGAGCAAATTATAACATATCTTACAAACCGTATGGCACCACAACAACAGCAGCAGCAACAACAACAACAACAGCAACAGCAAGACATGTTAACACGTAATCGTTCGATATCCTCATCCATGGATGCATCAATGAACGGTAATGAATCGTCGAATTCAGCAATATCATCATCAGCACAGAGTCCAATGACATCTCATCTGTCTCATAGTACAATTATGTTAAATAAAGTTAAAGATGAACCGCAACATGTTCCAACATCACGAACAAATAATGGAAATTCTTCGATAGAACGTATTAGTTTGGAACACAATGAAGTATTAAAAAAAGAAAAGAAACGTGAACGAAATCGACAGGTCATTGTTCAATCAATATCAAAAAACAAAATAATATCAAAATTTTATGTTTTAGGCAGCACAAAAATGTCGTACTAGAAAATTAACACGTATCGCTGAATTACAAAAACGTGTTAATGATTTACAAGAGAAGAATAAAGATTTATCAAATACAGCCGACCGTCTGAAAACGGATATAACAAGATTAGAACGTCAATTGCAAGAACATCAACTACAAGGATGTACATTAATGACGACTGGATCCGTTTTATCATAGATTCATTACTTGTCTATTTCGATTTCATAGACAACATGTAGTCATAATATTTTGTTTTTTTCCTCTTTGTAACACACCTACTGTGTATTTGAAATTATAAAACAAACCTATTCGAACAGTTTTTTCTCTGATATTGGTTTAACGCGTTTGTTTTTCATTTCGTGTAAATAAATGAATGGAATAAAAAGGACCTAATATTTACACCTATAACAACAAAGAGATAATGTGGATTTTTGTAGATATGGCCAATGTTGATGAAACAATTTATTTGGCATGTAGACGAGCACTTGTAGGTTTTAATATCCAATAGTTTTATTATCGAAAATATTTTTTCTTGTATTCAGGGACTTGATGGTTCAAGTGAAATTAGTGGACTTCTATCAAATGTACAAGATATTGAAACATTAACTGAACATGTCATAAATGTCGTGCGAACAAAGATGCGCGAACAAAACACCAATAGAGTATAACAAAATTGATCAGATAATTTTTTCTTCTTCTACGAATACGTTCATTCTAGGATAATACAACAGCATTTGTTCGTCCATTTGTAGAATTATTTATGGATTCAACAAATGCACCACGGATGTACACGATTAATAAATTACTTAAAAAAATGGTTGAATTTCAACCATCTTTAGCAAAGTAATAAAAATAAAATAGAATCTGAAATTGGAAAAGTTTTTCTGTTTTTGTTTTCATTAAGACCGTTCGCAGAAGGTCTTTTACAACATCCACGCATGAATTTTAGTTTGCCAGCATTGA
The DNA here is from genome assembly GCA_905331475.1 of Rotaria socialis. Lineage (NCBI taxonomy): Eukaryota > Metazoa > Rotifera > Eurotatoria > Philodinida > Philodinidae > Rotaria > Rotaria socialis. Next base: position 130,870 of record CAJNYU010003363.1, on the reverse strand, counting down.
TATGGAATTCAGCTATGGATCTACTTCAATTTCTTGTACGCTTTCCAGATTATAAAGTAAGAAGACGAAAACGAAACGATGCGAATATTATGAGAAAAATAGTAACAAAAGCATGACAAAAAAAATTACACACTATGTTGAGTTACAACCGATTCTTTTTTTAAACAGACCTATACTAAGTCGAAAGGAAGAAACCGAGAAAAAAAAACTAGTCTATTGAGATAACATTTTTCTTTTATTACACGCATACTAGAAAGATAAAAAAATAGACTTCGATTTACTACTCTCCGACTGAAATCAGTATAGATTGCTTAGAAAAAAATAGGTAATTTGTTGTAGTGCTAATTTGAAATTCTCTAGTGGAACGAATTATCTTTGTTAATCAAGAGCTAGAAAAATGTTTCTTATTTTATTTTAAAGGGTATTCGGGATATTTTTAAGCAGTTATTAGAAAAAGTTCAAATGCTCATGTCGTACACTCCATTGCAAGACATTGAAAAAGTATTCAAATTTTATACGGTAACGAAAATGAGAAATGAAATTTAGATTTCCAACTGGACTTATTTATTTACATTTAGCTTGTTGCTCTTATTATGAATCCCGACAATAATCTTCAGTTAAGTTATTTTATACAGAATGAAATCAAACAAACATTACCGTGGGGTAAACCAGAAAATCCTTATCCACCGGTAAATATTCAATAATACATTTCAAGAATACAAGAAAAAAATGCATAATTCTTTTATTTCAGTGTTTCTCTAGTTTAATTTTGAAATTTATCGATTCATTTCGGCCAACTGCTCAGCTTGTCTCTATAACCGGTAAGCAATAGTGTACCAGATATTTTCCCACAGTCATTAATGCTAAATGTTTTTATTTTTGAACGATGTGATAGCTTGTCAAGTAGGATCTCTTTGAACAATGGTTTACAGCTTTCTACGCTATGTTTTCCATAGGATATATCGATATTACCAAAGTTAAAAAAAGTGATATTCGCAAAGAAAGAGAAAAATAACTTTTCTATATTCTGTACAAATGATACATCTCAAAATAAAAAAAACCGTCTTAAAAAATTCCAGGAGTTAAAAAAGAAACCACAGTTTTAATGTTTTTTTGAGAGCTCCGACAAAGATTTCTTTTTGAATTTTTATCAGTGCCGATAACAATAGAAAAAATTGAAAATCAACCTGATTGAATAATCTTGACAGTCAATGTAAATATTTGATTTCTTTTTTTTTTTTTTTACAAAGGTCGAGATATGCTCTATCCAATCGTTGGTTATTCAAATTATGCTTCTATACTATGGCGTTTACATTATATCAAATTAAAATTTCATCAAACTGCTCCATTACCATTCGATCGAGTAAGTTTAATGTTTGTTTTTTCTATTCTGTTTTTACGTCTGTATTTCAGGCTCAAGTACAGCCGCAAACAGAACTATTTTGTTATGTAATAAAACAACTCAATTCACGCGACCTTGCATTTAGTCTCGTTGGTATTGCACGTAATGTAAATAACAAGAAGAAAAAAAAAATGTTCCTTCTCGTAATTTTCGTTAATAAATATTATTCAAGGTAAAACAACGAATTACTGCAATTGAAGAATCATTAGCTGATTTATTAATTTGGAATATATTGGAAACAAATAAAATTCAAGATTTCGAAGGTTAGTCAAATTGATTGTTTTCTTAATAACTTATCGATTTATTTTTATTTTCGCTGCAAAAGGTCAATTACATTTATGGACTGTAACAGCACATATTGTATTAGTCTACGTACAAAATGTTTGTATAACGTTAAGTGGTATTCTTAATACAATTAATCTGAAGGTTAATTAATTTTTTGTTTTGGCTTACAATTATTTTTCTTTGCATTATTCAGATTGCATCCTTCCCAGGACCTGTCTATGGCATTGGCCGCGATTGGCTCATGTGGTTAATAGGACAAATGCTCTATCATGTGTTAAATAAAAATCATGTTAAAGTAGATTTTACATTTCGTTTGGTCGATCGGTAATGTTGGCTGTTCATTTGTTTTTAAATTTTAGTCTGCTTGGTCAGATTATCTTGTTTTACTTGATCTTATACGAGCACTCTATCCGGATAGTCAACCATTACCTGAACCAGATTATCGTGATTTTCAATCAGTTGTTGCAACAGCAGCAGCATCCAATTGGTATTTTCTAACGGCACGCGTTATACCGGCCATAGCTGCAACAACTCAATCAACATCATTACCCCAACATCAAACACCTAATGCACTTTATCTTCATGTTGAGTACGTGAGAAAAATTAGTAAAATGTTTTTCTTTATTCGTTTTCTTTTTTTTTCTGTAGAGCTTTGAAATCATTTGAAGATCGGAAAATATCATCAATTGATGATTATCGATTTTATATCAGTTGGAGTATGTTGTTCAATTTATAAACTGAATTTAAATGAATCTTCTTCTAGACTTAGTTGGTAACGATCCAAAATTAAATTCTCCATATATGGATACATTATTTAAAGTTTATATACTCAATTCTTCTCAATCCATTCCAACAAGTCACATGAGTCATAATGTATACGGGCCATCTGAAGGTATACCATATCGATCATTAGATGCGATGAGCGCACATGTTAAATGCCTGGTTGCAAGACAATACTATAGTGAAATTATATCAAAAAATTTATTTATCTCATCACAATGGTCAATGGTATCGCCTGGTGGCGTTGAATCATTTGCACGTCTTTTAGCATTTCCAGAAGTTGAACAAGATCGTTTAAAAGAGCTATTAAATTTAACAGAAACAATTATTAATAAAAATTGGTATTTAGGTGCACATTTATTAGCAGAATTATTCACATTCCGTGTTCATCGTATACCGACATCAATACGTGCACAATTATTACAACAATTTTCAAGTATCTTAGCATCACCATTGCATGCTGGTCATCCACAATTACATTGCGCGTAAGTAAATTGTCATAGGCGACAAAACTATATCTCGGTTGGCCGTAGAAAGGCCGAAAGGAAAAATACCGAAAGAACAATACCGAAAGAAAAATATCGAAAGGGAAAAATGTCGAATGGATAAATGTCGAAGAGAAAAATATCGAAAAGGAAAAATGTCGAAAACAGAAAAGATAGAAAAAAACGACGTTTCTACTAAATGAAGGTTCTAATAGTTTATTGTTCATTGTTGTTAATCTGATTATTCCATTGGTTTGACACTGTTAACCATTGATAGTATTGATAAGTAATATCTTATGAAAACTACCTAAAATAAGCGTAAAATAGTATACAACGATTAAAATTCTATCATGATGACTACAGCTTGCTCATTTTTATCTGGTGACAGTCGTCTGCCAACTCCAGTTATTTCATTTATTCAGTCGCAAAAAGGAAAACCTTTCATTGTATCAGATAAATATATTTTCAAACAGAAGAAAACAACAACAACTAGTAAAATATTGGATATGTGTATTTTTCTTTATAATTCCTATTTATGTATGATTTATGCTATGATGCTATTATAATTTCAACAATAAAAACACCTTAGTGCAAATTTTCGATATTTTTTCTTTCGGTCTTTCTACGGCACACCTATATCTCAATCCCATAGATCAGATTGAGTGTAACCATAAGATTGCCTATTATTGTGGGAGACAAAACATAGTATTTTAAAAGTGTTGAAAAATAGGATTGATATCGTGTACGTAGGATAATATTGCAATCACTAAGTTACAATTTTCTTCTTTACGAATTATATGTTCTACTTTGCAATTTATTTCATTGATGTTTAGAATACAAAATCTTTTACTTAATCTTGTACTTCAATTTAATTGTACTGATCTTTATAATCAAGTACCAAAATTAATTGATTCGAAAATGTTACAATCAGTATTCACCAAAGAATCCGAAGAAATAAATAAAGTTTTTATTTTATGCATTGCTCGATCATTTATTGTTACTGGTTTGTGGATCTAGTTATTATGAGCAATAACATATAAACTTCGTTTTTCTTCTAGGATCTGAATCGATGCCCGTACCATGGTGCACGGAATTTTTATCTTATATTATGCAACTTACTCAACATGCATGGTCAGCATCAACATTAGAAACTATGCCAACATTTATGGCTGACTGGTATCGAGCTCATCCAATTAATGATGCCTATAGAGATATACGAGCACGTGTCGATGACGATTATAAAAAATTAACAAGTAAAATTTATTGTTGTAAAAGTTTTTTCTATTATTATTTCCAATTATAGATTCAGCTTCGTTAGCAAATGAACAAGAAATTGTAAAACATTTCAGTCAATCTAGTAATACAACTTGTCTTTGGTAATTACGATATTGAAGTTTTCTCATTAATACAGAATTGATTTGCTACAATTGCAGCAATCAAATTGATTTTTTTTTCAAACAAAAATGTTTTAGTCGCTATGCCGGAGATTCATTTTGAACAGAAAAAAAGCTTGAAATGTGTTCCAATAGATACCTAATATGTTTTTTTTAAATATTCAGGGAAATTAAATACAGAATTTTCCTAAATTCAAATTTGAAGCACATTTATTTTGTACAAAAATAATAAACATCTTAATTTTTTTAAAATTTAGTGTATTTCTAAAGCTGACAATTGAGGATCGCCCATTACGATCATATATTAATACATTTTATGAGTAAGTCGATATTGTTTTGCTGAATATAATATTTTTTGTATTGTTTCGACTAATTAGAATTTTCAAAAATCTTCTTTCACGCTCAATGAATGGTCATTATCGTACATTAGCCGAATATATATTACGTGAAATAACTTTACAACAAAATCATAGTCAAACATTTATGCAAAAAGTAACAAGAAAATATTTTCATTCATTTTCATTCATCTATTCCATTTCTAATTCAGTATGCCGATGCTGTTGTTCTTATGGCAACACGTTATAATATAATTCAACTTGATCGATTATTGCTTATTCTAGTAAATTATTTGTTTTAACCAAAATAATTTTAGGAACATATATTTTGTTTACGTGTTAGTTTCTTCGACCATTGGAAGAACCGAAAACACCCTATGTTCATATTCTATTCTATTTTATGATTAATTCAAATACATTATCAGAAATAATTCGAGATTTTAGTAATATTGCTAAAAGTGTACGTAAAAAAATAGTTCTATTATAAATAATTATTCTATGATTTTCATGTCTTATTAGATTTCCTGTGATATTTGGAGTATGAAAAATTTCCACGAAAAATTCCATTGTGAATATCATAAGGTACGTTTCTTCGATGAATATTTTTCAGGAGAAGGTTTTTATGATTTTATTTTTTAGAAAAATAATGAACGCTTCTTTATGGAAGGTTTTGTTAAAGATTATTTACAAACAGTAAGCCTTCAAAAGCAATGTATCAGATCAAACAAGAAATCTTGATTTTCTTATTCTAGACAGTGGAACGATATTTGCCAACTTATTACAGCAATATGTGTCTTCGTCTTTTACCTGTAAGTTATTTTTCGGAATGAATTCTTTTCGATTTAACACGTCGTTTATGTGATAATGGGACCTGATAATATTCAGCTATATAACGATTTGAATCATCCATGAATACTAATGTTCCAATCGAATAGATTAAGGAACATTTTTCTACTTGAGTTTTAGCATTTATTAAGTCAGGCATTGATATTCGTGAAAAAACTGATTTGAAAAATAATCTCATTAATATTTATATGAATTTATTAATCGAAATAAAAGAATAAGAAAGTTTCATGAGCGTTTATTTAGATATTTGAATTAATAATCAATCGAATGTTTGAACATATGCCCAATGCTCGTATTGTGGATACAGTTTTACCAATAGCTCACAATTTATTTCGTGTACATGGTTAGAAAAACGAATAATTATCTGTCTTTTTCTTTAATGTTAAATATAAAATTTCTTCTAGCTGCACCAGTAACATTTTTATATCATACGTTATTTGTTTATGAAAAAAAATTACGCGAAAAAGCTCCTTTTCGGCAATCACTTATTATTGGAATGATTGGTAACGAAGAGAAACGAAACTAATGTTTTTGAAGTATTTCTAAACGAAATTTTATTTATTTAAGGAAATATTTATCAGATGCGTAAAATGGAATGGTGTTTTTCAAGTAATTTCACAGCTTACGTAGAAAATTATCTTCGTCTTGATGGCGACAAACGACAAGTGCCAGCGCCTGTGTTCAATTCACGCTATGCAATTGATTTATTGCATAAACTTGTTGATGATATCCTTTTTCATTGTTTTATTTTAATTTTAAAAAGAGTTTCTAGGTTTATTTTTGTTCTATTTTCCTTAACTCCCGTGCACCTATCTATGAGAAAAATTCATATGAATACAATATTGATTGGCGTTATAATGAATTTGCAAATCCATCAGTACAATTAATAAATTGCTTAGCGATTGAAGTATTTTTCTATACGGGCCAAGAAAATTTCAATCCATGGAAATTATTTGCTGAACCATTCATAACAGCGTAAGTTGATTGACGAAAATTTTAATTAGAAAAGAGAATGTGGCAAATTCTGAGCGCTCGAAGTAATGTGATGTGACACAGACAAACTATTCACTTTCTAATTAATAATTAAAGCTACACTTGAGGGTGATACACGAAAGATATGATGTACCCTTATCCTGAGATATAGAGCAATATGAATAGCAATAAAATTTCAAAGTAAACCATGGAAACTAGCTCGAATCATAGATCAATTTTCAGCGTGCACAAGTTCAATGCACGTCAAAAATATCGAATTTCATATTATACAGAGACAATTAAATACATTTTGCACTATAAGACTCGCTATGTCTCGTTAAGATGATTGATATGAAAATCGTAAAAAATTTATCATTAGATAGAATTCAAAGTTTTACTAAAACTGATTATACGTCTATCTGAATAAAAAATAAATTTCAATCTACTCATTCATATTTTAGTGACGCTCAAATTCCTCGAGCAAATTTTTTGAAATATCTTAATGCTATGGGTCTTCTGTTTTCGGCTTTACCTGTAAGTATTCTATGATGCCATTGAAAAATAATAAAACTTTAACTCTCTAGGAATTCTATTGGACACAATTGTTCGAAAGAATGAATCAAATATTTGAACATCCACTTTTGTTACGTTGTTCACCAACAGATATAATGGATTTACTTAATTTTCGAGAACGATTTTGCACGCATACAGAAAATATGGTCTGCTGTTTCGTAGCTGTTGTTCATTCAATATGGCTTCATGGAAGTATAAGTCATTTACAACCATTCCTAGTGTATGATAATTTTTCCTCAATAAAAATTTCATCATTATGTTTTTTGCTTCAAATTCTAGTTTGATTCAAACCCAATTTTTACAAACAATAAAGAATGAAAATCAATTATTATTAGCATTTCAATTGATCGGACCTTTTCTTCAACGTATACAAACTGAATCAACAAAATTATTGCTTGAAGTAAGCACCAATTAAAAACAAACATAAACCAATGTTATTGTTATTGTTTTTCTTTTAGTTTGTTATTGTACCCTATGATCTGATTGCTCGTGTTGACACTCATCAGCAATCGTTCGTAAACGTTGATACGATAGCTAATTTTCTTTATCATATTAAATATATTGTTGTTGGCGATGCAATACGTGATCGTATTGAAACAGTTGTGAATAATTTACATTGTGAAAAGCTTCGTTCACGTCTGCACTTTCTTTGTGCAAAAACTGATGTCTCATCATCGATGCACGTGCAAGGACCGGTAACAGGAGCTACACCATTATCAACAGCAGTAAACGATGCTCCAAATTCAAATGCATCTAGTCATGGACAAAGAACTGCTAGTACATCTTCTATGTCAATGCAATATACAGCCGGATCAGTGCCATTACAATCCTATGGTGTATCACCACAAAACTTCCAATTAACAACGGCTATGAATACTGCAATGGGACCGGATGGCACTCCACAACAACGATAAACAAACGCTTTAAAAAAATTAAATTGAAATTACTTTTAAGTCAACATCGATACTGTGCTTGAATAGTGTCGAAACATGAACGTTTTTACTATACATGTAATGGGTTTATTTCTTTCTTTTTTTTTGTGTTAAAAACGCAAATCATATGTATCATAAAATGATATTTAAAACATGAAAATTTTCATTATTTAATAAAGAATATATATATACCTGTATGTATAGAAGATAATTTGAATTGAAGATTTGTTAGGAAACATATAGATTGCGCCAAGAGTTGTTGATGTCAATGTAAAATTCACACTTTTTTATGTACAGAAAAGAAATCATTCTATTCCGACTGAATTCGAAAGGACCTCGATTCAAATCTATCAAGATTGAGAATTATAGACGACTGAGAATTTATTTTCGTTGTTTCATTTGTTCAGTGATATCGTGGATAAATAGTAAAAACAATCAGATACAAAGTATAATAATGTGAAATTATATCATGGTCATCACTCTCAGACGATTACCACTATTGATAAAAGCCTTAGAAATTTTTCTTCCTAATTTTTTTTTTGCATTACATTATTATTATATAATCAATATCGGATTTAAAATGTTACTGAAAGAATATTCATAATGTATCGTTTATTTTATAGAAAACGAACAAACAATAATATTTATACTAATGTACTTAAAATGATGATGTAAAGCTCAATTACATTCCAAATATTTACATAAGAAACTTGCATTAATAATAATGTAACTTTTTCCTTATCATAATTCACGACATATTTATACTAATCTTAAATAGACATAGTTAGCCTTGAGCTAATAAGAAATCACTATTTGACATGTTCTAGTATTCATTTTTTTCCGTTTTTTTGAATGATTAATCGATTTCTTTTCATTTATCCTTAATGATAAATTCGAACAAAATCACTTTCACTACATCGAGCATCGTCAATCAATACAGGAAATATGTACTCTTGAGAATATACAAATGACGTATATTATTCTAAGAAGTAATCAATAATTGATCGATTCTTCGCTGTTATGATATATTCTCCTATTGTGGAATGTCAAGTGTCGATATTATTGTAACATATACAAATGTATATCTTCAATATCAATGTTTGACATTATATATCCTATGATTATATTCATCATAGAAGATAGACCAAGAAAAAAACGATGTGGATAAACCGTAGTTAAGTAAAAGACATTTTCTTATCCAATGATTTCTTCTTCTTCTTCTTCTTCTTCTTCTTCTTCTTTTATGTTCATTGTTATGAAAAAACTATACGCTTTGGTTGGCATTAAATGAGCTAGGCATACTATAATAGAGATTCTAGAAAATAAGCACTGCAAATGAAGCCTCTGACTACTTCCACATGATACAATCTATTCATATCTTAATATAGTTCTTGTCTTTTTTCATTGAGATTTGTTCGTCGAGCTCTCATTCGTCTGAGAAAAACGAGTATCATATTTTTATATACCTTCTTAGACCGACTACTATGTTCGCAACTTGATGCAAGAGCATCAAGCCGGAAACACGAGAGAGAGAGAGAGAGAGAAATGTAGACAACATATACAAGTATAGGAAACCATAGCTCTAAATTAATGCATCAAGACGTTTGTATGTGTCTATGTCTAAGTGATGACAAACAGACATCTTTTTTTTCTCATTTTCTTTTTCTCAGTTTTTCTTCTTCTTTTTCTTACTAATTTACTTTTATAGATCAGGTCAAAAAGTGAAACGGTGATCTGACTTGTAAACATGACACGTTATAAACAAGGCAAATAATTGACACGAAAATTAGTCTACTTAAAAATAACAAGACAAATTATTCGACAATCACGTACAAAAGATTTACTAACAAACAAAAACTAATACTTCTATGAACAACGGAAATATGACAAGTGTTCCACAACCGTCAGTAACATCTGGTGAACACGATTGTCTTATGGCCGAAACACAAATTCGACCAGCTTCAACGTCAACGAAAAAACATAAAAATTCAACAAATTGGCTTAAAGCTCATTTATGTCAAAATAAACTCACATTTGGTTTATGTCTTTCACTTGTACTTGCTATTGCCATTGTTATTTCTTTACTGTTTTTATATATTTTACATACACGAGTACGAATAGACAGTAAGTCAAAGAGAAATTTTTTCATTTATATTCTAAAAATATTTACTGTTTGTTTATTATAAGGACAATTATGTTTAACACCTGAATGCATCTCATTAGCAGCTGACACATACAATGCAATGGATATAGCAGTTGATCCGTGTGAAGTACGTCTCACTTCTCCGTTAAATCTATTTATGATATTGTCAATATAGGATTTCTATCAATTTGCTTGTGGTAATTGGGATAAAAGCCATCCAATACCTGAGGGTCGTAATGTACGTTCCTCATTTGAATCATTTGTCAATGACGTTGTTGATCTTTATCGCGGTATTAAATGCAATGAATTTTTTGTCTTAAATGAATTCTACTATTTTGTTTTTATTCACTGATAGAATTACTTCGTAAACCTATTCTTGATACTGAGCCAGACGCTGTAAGAAAGCTTAAAATATTTTATCAAACATGTGTTAGTACAGGTAAATGATCTTTTTCTTGAGAGGAAAAAGAAACAAAAGATATTTTGTTATTTCCGTAAAGATCGAGATTCGTCCGCAGTTGAAAATGCAACACTTGATTTATTGCTTCATCATTTGGATCGTTTTGGTGGATTTCCTCCTCTTTATGGCGAGCAATGGAAACCGAAATTATCTCTTGAACGATTACTTGCGGAGCTTCATGTAAAATTTAATACTGAACCATTATTTGAACTTAAAGTCGCAGCTGATGATATGAATAATACTCAACATATTATTTTGGTAATTGCAATGAATGAAAGAAAGAACAATCATTTTTTTTGTTGTTTTTAGATTAATCATCCATCAGTATTTTTACAAGCGTCAGCAGCCTATGAGTCCAAAGATGAAATAGATGCTTATTTGAAATTTATGGTTAGTGTAGCTAAGAGTTTGGGTGTTGAACGAACATTGGCAAACCATGACATGCAACGAATACTCAATATGGAGATAGCACTCGCCAACGTAGGTGAGATTTTTGTCTGTTCAATATTTTCGTATGAGTTTGAGCATTGATATCTAGTCTTTTGAGACGTGATTTTACTTGTCGAAGGCTAGTAGTGAATCAATTAATTTTGATTTATGATCGACTCTATCAAAATCTCTTCAAGACCAATGGGACGTATTCAACTCAGTTGTATATTATGATAGAAATCATTTCAGTTAGATCAATGATACAGTGTACTTATCAGCTTATCTTAGTGTTTTGCGATGGAAAAATGTCTGAGTCAGCGTCGAATCCCAGTAGAATTAACAGTTAAAAGATGAGATTCAACTGCACGATCTGTTATTTGTTATTAGACTTTCAATAATTAATGAGAAAAAAAGCACAGTAATGACAGGTGAATATAAGGGCAAGCGTTGGCGTCGACTTTGTTGACAGCAGGACTTGTAAACACTAAAAGGTTAATCCATTAAACAAACATAATATTTACCGTGTTTTAAATTAATTAAATCTATTATATATGAAGGACGAATACTTTGAATTGTCATGCCTTTATTCATTGATTGAAATATTTAAAAAAATTTACCAAAAATTTTTCTCAAGCAGTTTTTGTGTACTCAAAAAAAGTGAGTACACTCTAGATTCAGTCAGTTTGTCCGTCCGGTCGTTAACACGATAACCTTTGAAAGCCTCATCCAATTGTCATGAAATTTTGTACACACAATGATCTCATTGATATCTCAGTCGAGTTCGAAGATGAGAAGGATCCGTCAAGAAATGGCTGAGTTATCGAAAAAATTGTCAGTATTGCCCAGACCATCCCTTAGGCGGGGGGGGGGGGCGGGGTGTTTTACAGGGATTTTTCAAAAAAAAAAATTTTTTTCTTAGAATTATTCACAACATATATAAATCGACTCAGTTTTTGCAGTACACATAACGATCGGATGCGAATTCGATGTTTCCTCATTTATTGTATTTAGATTCGCGATGATCAACCATCAAATACTGTGATTGATTTTTATAATAAAATAAGTGTTCGTGACTTACAAAATATGGTACCTTCGATCAATTGGACAGAATATTTTCATATTGTTTTCAAAGAATATATCCCATTAGATGAACGTGTTATCGTACTCTATGCTACTAAATATATTGAAGATCTTGAAAAGCTTATTCGTCAATATGATTCACGGTAATGAACCAAATATAATTCGATATTTTTTTCTATACGAAAGGAAAATTCTCTGTTCTTTTTCTTATTCAAATAGTACTATAGCAAGTTATTGTTTGTGGCGTGTTATTGCTAGTCTCGTACCTGACATGAGTAAGAATTTTCGTGAAGCACATCTCGAACTTGTACGCTATACTCAGGTAAAATTCAACACACAAATGTTGTCATTTGTCTTTCTAAAAATATTATAGGGAGGCGTTCCTCATGGTATCGGTTCACATTGTTTATTGAACCGAGCTGATGAAGCATTTGCCCAACCGATGACATATCTCTATTTAAAATCTCAATCGGATGATAATATTCGCGAAGAAGTAAAACAAAACCAAATTCGTTTTTTTGTATCTTGTAGAAATATATTTTGTTTATAATAGCTACAAGAACTTATTCAAAATATTCGAAGTACATTCTACGAAACAATCAAACGTAATACTTGGATGACAAATGATACGAAAAAAGTAGCACTTGCTAAAGTATGTCAAGGCAGAAAATCACTGAAAATTGTAAGATTTATTCAAATTTTTTAGGCACAATTAATGAGCGAATTTATAGCTTATCCACTTGAAATACTCAATAAAACTTATTTAAATTTCAGTCATTCTCATGTAAGTTATAATTTAATTTAAGTTAATTTATGATATTTAATTTTTCATATCATTTAGTTAAATATTTCTTTTGAAAGCCATTTGAAAAATGTTATCGGTCTATTGGAAAATGAAGTAAAGAAAAATATTGCTCTCTTTCGAAAACCAGTCGATAAGAAACAGTAAGTCAAACGTTCATATCCATATTTCCTCCTTCATCCTATTTGTTTTGTTGGTAGATGGATGACAAGTTCAGCTCAAGTGAATGCGCTCTATGATAGTAATCGTAACGCTATTATTATACCTGTTGGTATGACACGACCATTTCTTTATAATTCAAAATTTCCACAGTACATTTTATTGAAAAAAACAAAACATTTTTCATAATTTATCAGTTTCTACTTTTTTTAGTTTTGTTATCTATGGTCGTATTGGTATGGTAATAGCGCATGAAATCATACATGGTTTTGATACCAATGGCCGTTATTTTGATGAGCACGGAAATTTATTTCAATGGTGGAATAATGAAACCGATGCTACATATCGAGAAACTGAACGTTGTATTGTTGAGCAATATTCAAATTATACCTATGAACAAGTGAATATGACATTGAACGGGAATACAACTCGTTCAGAAAACATAGCTGATATAGCTGGAACAGAATTAGCGTTTCTTGCTTATAAACAATGGCTAAAAGTACACGGCGATGAACATCGACTACCATTACTTGGTCGATACAATTCGGAACAAATGTTTTTTATAGCTTTTAGTCAAGTATAAAAAATCGGCTTGTCGTTTTTTCAAACTTAAAATTAAGTTTGAGTCTATTTCTATAGATATGGTGTGGAAATTATTTAAACGAACGTTTACGAAAAGATATACGTGACATGATTCATACGCCATTTCGATATCGGTACGTAGATTTTGATTTTTAATTGCAATTGATATTACAAGAATTAAATATTTAGAATGATTGGTTCGTTGCATTCAAGTCATCACTTTAGTCGAGCATTTCAATGTGACTCAAATGCAAAAATGAATCGACAAACAAAATGCACTGTCTTTTAAATAAATGCATACATATATATATATATATATATAGTTTCGACTACTTTGTTTGTATGTTTGTGTATCGGTCCGGTGCTTGTCGCTTTGTCTCTATTGTGTGGATGTTTTCTTCTAATTGTAGTTATCACTTTCGTCGTTTTTCGTTTTTTTTGCTTCAATCATAATCAAATCTTTAATCAATAACAAGTGTTAAATATTTCTTTTATATTTGTAGGAAGTTAATGGCTATTTGGTTATACTATTTCGAGTTAAAATGCAGATATATATATATATGTAGATCTGCATGATTTAAGTAGATAGACCGATTTCAACAATATATGCGTTTTTTGTTTTTAATTAAAACATAAAGATTGACATTATTTAATGATTTGATTTAATGTAAAATTTTTGAAATACAGTAGAGCGAAATTCTAGTCTGGAAACAATACGATCTTATTCATTTCCTAGTATGACTCTTGTTTCTCGGGATACTACTCGATACATTATTTAGTGTTGGGTAATATTTATTTAGATAACACCATAATGCTAAGATTTTGTTTATTAAGGTTACGTATGGCTAAATAGCAGAGTACTCGTATTCTGTTGAACGTTGTGCGATACATTAACTAGTGTTCATAAAAACATGATATGTTCTCTCTACATGAATAAAACAACCGTGGAGTTTTTTTTGTTGTTATGATACTGAACTCAATTAATGATTATGTAAAGAATTTTGATCATCAAGGATGATTGCCATTAAGTAGTGATAAGCAGTAGAACCGAAATATACACTGTACATCATCAGTAGTGATAATAGTTGAGCTACAATAAACCAGATGGTAAGAGTCAGGAATACATTATTACTTGTATTGTACCTAAATGAGTACCTACTGACATATGTGATGAAAAATTTTACAAATCGATGTCAATCTCGTATATATCAAGCTTGCATATTTTATTGATTTCTAAATTCGAATTTCTCCATTCATGTTTACGAAAAACTAATCCTGATAGAACGATAACGAGAGGTGAATGTATGAGTTCTTGTTTATTCATAATTACCAAATATTTTAGATCTTGTATGAATTAATACCCATGAAAATTCGGAAATATCGTAAAAACCTTTTCTTTTTGTCATAGTACAATGTATACACTTTATATTCTTAGTTTATACATTAAATTTTTATGGGAATTTTCTATTCTCTTGAATACATTCAAATTTCAAGCTGACGCAATTAGCATTACAAAAAAAAGAACAATACGTTGAATCCTTTCGATGATAACTTCTCACTACTAGAATATATAAAACCAATTCTGTTAGTTTCACCAATTGTTCCATTTTTTTTGTTATATTTTTCGTTTAGTATCCTTGAGAAAGTGTCCTTCTGCCTTAAAGATAACAGAACCCGTGATCAATAGTCATGAAACAAAAAGGAAGTAGTACGAATGCCAACTTTCTACTGTTTGCAATGTTACTCATTCTATTCAATTATCACTCTAGTGCAAATCTAGATTTGAATAGTAAATTAATCCGGTATACTATTTGATAACGTCACTAAAATTAAGCCAAACAAATAAATAGGGCTCTCCACTAGTTAAATATCGAATAAGAAATACATAATACATTCAAATTAAGTCAAATTTCTAGTAAATGTTAAGACTCTAGTGGTAGACAGACGATACTAAAATATTCAACTTTGCATTATTCAATTTCAAACCGATACTCATAAAAACAAGATTGAACAATAATTCAATGGACAAGCCAATATTCATTTTGTGCCCTAATTCAATGCGTAGAACTTTCTTTTTTTAATCTAAAATAGTATGTCAACCGACAGTACTCGACCGAGTTCTTGTTTTTATAATAAGAAAGACCAGTATAAAATCAATATTTGGTCACGTATCGATGGATGTGCAGTTTTTAATGATAATAATAATTAAAGAAAAAACCCGGGGTTCGCCCTGCACTTCTATTTCGCGTGCTAATAGAATGCAAATATTTGAAATGAAGCTATTTCGATAGATTTGAGATGTGTGATCGAAAAAAAAAACCATTTTGATTTTTTCAGCAGAAAAACTGCTTAAATTCTCGACGTCTCCTTTTTCTCGCTAGAAGAAAAACCTGCTAAGTAAAAAGTAATATTTATTTTGTAAACGATCCAATGTTAAACTAAGTTCCCTTAGTGTTACGTTCATTTTGACTAATATAATAGAAATGGATTTTGTTTGACAAGAAAAAATGTTTCACCTTATCAATAGATTTCTATGAAATATTTCTTCTATTTATTCAGTTCACATAACCTTGACTCTAAAATATCTTTATCAAGCATATTTTTATAATGTCTTCTTTTATCTTGACGAGTAAACAAAAAAAAAGAGTCAGTGTGAAAGATTTAAATAATCATCAATCATTTTATATTCTTGTCGCTGGAAAAAAATTATTTTTATCAATAGGAAATAGCAAAGATAATTACGCTTTTCATCACGTTGAACCAGAACCTATAAATCATATCAGTCCTTGTTCTATTTCTTTTTGTCTTCGTCTTTTCAAGAAATAAAGAAATCTATAAATAAATTGTTTCATAGTGTATAACACATTATCGATCTTCTTTTGTTCTTTCATAAACAAAGATTGAGCGATTTTTACTAATATCTTTTCGCCTAATTTGCATTAAAAAATATTATCGTTGCATTGCTTTTTTCTTACTATCAAAATCAGATAAGCATATTCTGAATTGTATAATGAGCACTCTCGTTATTTCTCACACATCATAATCCCCAATGTTTTCTCTTCGTGAACATGTAATGGCTTGATAATAATAATAATAATAATAATAATAATAATAATTCCGATTGAGATAAAATTGATTAGTATGCATGATTGAATGATCTCATTGAAATTTTGTGTAAATTACCATTTTAAAATGTAACAGAATTTATTACTACAACTAAAATTCTATTTCACATTTCATTGAATTTTGAATTATGTTAATTGAACATTTTAGTCTCATTGTATCCCGTATCTATACGCCATACATCGAAAGGATAAAGTATTGTTGCTGTTGATTTTATTCTATCTTTGATATATTGAATTATAATAGATTTTAACTGCATTTAAACTGTTTCGTGATCCCTCTAATCCTTTTTCATCTATTTAATATACATATAAGACAAGAAAACAAAACAAAAAAGCAAAAACATATTAACATTTATGATCTTAATAACTTTTGTCTCGTTGTCGATATGTCTAAGTCATCAGTTGTTAGAATGAATTTCTGGTTAATTGATGATAATCAATCATATATCATCGAATAACATATTTCACTCGTTGTCGATATTTTATATACATGTTGATATGATGAAG
The DNA here is from genome assembly GCA_905331475.1 of Rotaria socialis. Classification (NCBI taxonomy): domain Eukaryota; kingdom Metazoa; phylum Rotifera; class Eurotatoria; order Philodinida; family Philodinidae; genus Rotaria; species Rotaria socialis. The sequence goes on along the minus strand of CAJNYU010003363.1, from coordinate 113,579 downwards.
TAAAGTATGAATAGTCTGAGCACAAATGAATAGTTGCATTATTGATTATACCGAACAGTACTACACAAATGCCATATGCCTGCCAAGTGATTTCCGTCATAATAAGATCGGTTACTTCTCGAGGAATTCTAGGGCAACACACATAGACATACACATTGAAATCTAAACAATAGCAATAATAAGCTGCATTTTTTCACCGCTGCGCTATGCACGGCGGTGATCTTCAGCATTATGTATTTACATGTGTGATTTAAGTAAGTTTTTCTTGTTCCTTAAAAAGATACAGATGCTTTGAGTACGGTATAAGAGTGAATAGATGAAAGAAAAGAAAACACATATTGCACGTCAGCTAACTTTCGAAATATCAATCGTCGGTCATCTGTCGCCTCAAACCAAATAATTTTTCTGTTCGTCTTTTTTTAGTGTCATAGTGAAAAACCTTGATTTAATACATTGTTAACAGTTGTTGGTTGCCTTTTTTGTCTGTGACAAAATATATATTTATCTTCGAAAAAGAAAAAGGATCTGAACATTCCTTTTTTTATTATTCGTCATTACTGCATCAATACGAAGGCTTTGGTCTTCGTTAAATTATATTTATTATTGTTGAGGAATACATCAAGAGGTTTCCTCATTAATCATTATTTTTCATACTATTGAGTATTTATTACCTGCAAATTTTAAATCAACAATGAAATTTCTACCATCATTTCGATTACGCTCATTGGGTCTTGGTCGTAGTAAGTACTTTAATAGTATCGAATTGATATTATGTCATTTCATTTCAATTCAATTCAGCTAGGCGATTAGTATAAGAATAGGTTACAGTTTAATCTACTTTCCCTTTTCCTTTTTGTTTTATACAATAAACTAATACATATAGCCTTGGGTAAAATGAAACTATACATCATCTGAGAATAGAAGATTTCAGAACTAATGTCAAGGAGTTAACATCCGAAATGTTTTTTTTTGTCTGCTTTTAATAATTCTATGCGATATTCCAGCTGTTGCTGCTGCTGATGCTGCTGTTACTGTTCCTACTGGACAGAACCTGATGACACACAATACATTATAAGATCATTTTCTTACTGTTGTATGATGGACAGTTGTATGTGAAGTGTACGTAGACAAGCTTGATTAGTTGAAGAGAAGAAAAAATATAAGAGAAAGAGAAATTACTCGAAACGATATTGGTCAGCATCTCACAAAAAAAATGTATATTTACATCATAAGACCGAATTAATTAGACAAGTAGTAGCCATAGGACAGATGCTTTTCGTTATAACTCTTGCTCTTGTTGTTATTGATGTCGTTATTGAGCATCCTTACAACGCTATTTGTATATATACGGTTCCATTCAACGGAACAAATGAATCGAATGAATGCATTATGAATGATGTTTGTTATTGATGAATGTTCCGGCGGGTTTCAATGACAAATGAAGATCGATGTTTATTGAAGATATTCAGTGTGCTTTCATTTTCCATTTTTCATCGTAGAACTGAATGAATAAATGTATGTAAAATGGGATCAGTGAATGTGTGTATGACAAACATGAAGTTGATGTTATAATGTCTTCACATGCTACTTGGTGTCTCCTTAGCCGTTACACACATGCTAAATGTTTGTGCCGGATTCCCTTTTCCTGTTCTATATTTCGTCATTAGTAATTCAGCGAGATGAACTGTAAATTATTCTGCTTTTCTTTCTGGCAACAACAGAATAAGAATTTATGTGAGACAGATGGTCAATTGTACAAAGCTCATCCTTTTGTGTGAATATGCGTATGTTGCATGTGTGCATGATTTTTTCTCTCTTCTCTCCTTTCCTTTCTCTCTGTGTTCCTTTTCTCTCTCCCCCCTCCCGTCCCCTATGTGTCGACTCTTCTTCTACAGCTTTACAGACATTATAACATTGATCAAGATGAATAGAGAAAAATATTCGAACGAGTGAGTACCACGTAGAGAAAAAGACAAGCGACATTTTTTACTCTAGTGTGAAGTGTAATAAATACTAACATGAGGAAAAACTAAAGAGAAATGGCATGACAACCATTAAATGAAGTTCGTCAACGAATGATTTTACTAATGGTAAATGTACATATTCTCTTGGACAATTTTTTCTCCCTCCCTCTCTCTCTCTCTCGCTCGCTTTCTCTTCAAATGACATAAGTGTTTCGATTAGAAAAATTAGTTGCATCCTGTTATACAAAACCAAAGCTCGTCCCACCAACGGCAACGTGCTCATCCATCGATTTTTTTTCTGAGTAAGATAAAAAATGTGACATAGCATAAACGAAGAGTAAACGAAAGATTCCTACTGATTGAACACGTTTTGTATGTGTGTAATCTTCTGTTGATAAATGGATCGGTCAATGAAAGGACACCCGCCTCCCATCTCTTTTTTCTCCTTCTTAGTCTTCTTTACTTGAAGCAAATATACATAAAAATGTTCATTCATATAAACAGAGTGCAAGATTAAAAGAGAGAGAGGGAGAAGAACAAACGATAAAAATCATCATCTATATAACTATGATTACTTTAAGAGAATGTATACATGTATATGCATGTACGATTATGCAAAAAAGGTTTACGGGCGATTTCAAACGATTTAACTCGATACGACATCTCGGTCTGCGCTTCACAAGAAAAAGAAAAGAAAACATTGATCGTTGTCGCTTTAATAATTTACGTGTTGTATGTGTGTGTGTCTCGTCGTGTTCAAAACGACCGAGAAATTATTACAATAATTATTATTATCGCATGTTTGATTTCGTTAGATTCTTCTTCTTTGACGAGACAGACATACATAAATATGAAAAACGAAAAAATTTGAACATCATTCATCTAGTGTTATTTTATTTTTTTGTTTGTTTCTTGTCTTCATTTAATATGCGTTTAGTGAAGACAAGAAAAGAATATCATTTAGTAGATTTCGTTACATTGTTTCACATTTTTTCTTTCTTTCATACTTGCTCCAGATTGATCTTAATCTTTTCTTATACATATCTAATATCTACACACGTATATATCTGTATCCATGGTTGACTGTCTCTCGTGTCAGAGTTGTTGTGGAAGTTTACGTTCATCTAAACTTTATCCAAAGGAAAAACGGCCTTTATCAAGAAAACGTGCTGCTCAAAAACTTTATCTACAAAAACAAATTCAGAACAGTAATGTTGAAAGAAGTAAGCAAATAAGTGTTTCTTTTTTCTTTATTTTTATTACTGTACATATGAGATTAATTAATTCTATCTGACTGTCAGATATGATGTAATAACAAAGTGTAACTTGAGAATATCACATATGTTTACGCATAGTTTCAATAGGAAAGAAAATTCATTATGCATCTTTCTTTTCGTTATATATACCTATTGAATATGAATTTAATAAAAGAACAATAATTTTCTTGTCAGATAAATATCAAGAATTTTTAATTGATTCGAACAAATAAAATTGATATATTATTATAATGAAATATTCATAGAAAAATTTCATTTGTCATTGTTTTCATTTTGATTTATCGATAAGATTGAAAATAAGATGTGTTTCTCACTAGATTAGATCATCGTATTTATAAGCCGGAAGCTGATTATGCACTTATTTATGTCGAGACATGTATTTGTATAGTCAGCATTCGACCCCCAACAACAACAACAACAACAATAATAGTAATAATAATAATAATACTACGAGGCCTTCATTTATAGACGAAACATAGAGTTGATCCGATATAATCAGTTCGCTTGATCATCTTCTGTTCCTCGTTCGTCTTGCCTATCCCGACCGTCGTAATTAGTGTTTTTCTTTGCTCATTCGAAAAGATCATTGTTATACATACTAGAAAAGAAAAATAAGAAGATTAGTATCATGTCATTGTTTTAAACTTTAACTTGACTATTACAATAAAAAAAGCAGCGCAGAGGTAACAACGAGTGAATTTAGTCAATTGTTCAGAGATGTTCAAGGTACGAGATATTGGCAAATGTTCATATAGTTCTCATCGATTACATGAAAAGATCGCATTAGTTTCATTACTAATGAAAGAAATGAACGAACAGCAGCAGCAGCAGCATCCGGAAAGTTTTTTTCTTTCATCTCCAAAGAAATATTTGGGTATTTCTCTATTTCTTTTGTTGGAACTTTTTCTTCTTTTTCAATTTAATTATCTTTTATCTATTTAGGTACATTTTCATGTGACAGTCTAAGTTGTGTAAGTAGTAATGTACAGTCTAAAACGAAACGTCGTGATGCTAATAATAATAAAAATACAAATAATAATAATAATGTTTCGACATCAATGGCAGACGAACAGAATCATGTGCTTGAATTTTATTCATTCGATATTAGTCATGAACGCCATCTTAATTTAAAAATTGATTCGAATGGTAAACGTTTAATTATTTTTTACAATATTTCCAATGGTTTATTTACAATCGGAATTAGAAATGGTAAGTGAAATTTATATTCTTTGTTTATCTATGGTTCATGTTAAGAAAACATACTACAGTGAATTTGTTACTTAATTATATATTCTCTTGAATATGTTTTGTCATTGTGACAGATAGTATGATGTGATTCAGCAAATGCGAATTATGCATCGAGGCATTCACAATGACTGCGCCATGTTTCTTTCTTTCTCGTTCTTTTTTTCTTTTTCCTTCTTCGTCATTCTTTCATTTCTTTTGACATTTTCCCCGTGTAAGACATCGAACGTTGCTACTATACAAAAAAAAAACGCTTAACCGGCAACAAAGTCAGCGCACAGAGAAGAGCTAATAGCGTTATTTCTTTTTATATAATATATATATATATATATATATGTGCGTTTGTGCGCGTGCGTTTATCGATCCTGCAACGAAAACGTGAAAATAATATTTGCACGTTTCATGTTATTTTTTGCGACTGATGCTCACAGTTATTTGATAGAGATATAGACAAAAATTTCCATGAGTTTTTTATGATAATAAATTATCATGTTTACTTTTACAATGTTTGAAACGTAAACTGCTTTTTAACTCGATGCATGGTCAAAGAAACGTTGGCGATAAACAAAAGAAAAAGCAAACAGTGGTCTTAGCAACAAAAAGATTCCTGATGCGTATATATTACTTACGTTATCGCCGAAAATATGGAGTCATTTTAATATTATTTGGTTTTCTTATTTTTGCTTATTATTTTATCACGCGAATGTTACAAGAACAGTACGAACCAACATTAATACTTGATAATGAACGGCATTTATTCATTCGTTTATTTAAAGAAAATGATTTATCTAGAAAAAAAATTCGTCCATTCCGAATTTTAAGTGGATCATTACATTACTTTCGTGTTTTACCACAGTCCTGGTCTGATCGTATTGAAAAAATGAAAAAAGCTGGTTTAAATACCATTGAAACATATATACCATGGAATTTACATGAACCAGAAATGGGAACTTATAAATTTAATGAAGGTCTAGCAGATCTAGTTAGCTTTTTAAAATTAGTCCATCAAAATCAAATGTTTACAATTATTCGTCCATCAGGTAAGAATAAAAATTCTTTCTATTCAAATTTTTTTCCATTGTTAAATTGAAATATTTATTTAGGTTATATATGTGCTGAATGGGAATGGGGTGGTCTACCGAGTTGGCTGTTACAAGATGATCATATGCGTATTCGTTCAACCCATCCAAATTTTTTAAAAGCATTAAAAAATTATTATTCAATTTTATTACCGATTCTATCTGAGCATCAATATAATCGACATGGACAAGGCTCAATTATTGCCTTTCAAATCGAAAATGAATATGGCAGTTATGGAGATGATAAAAATTATCTTGAAGCAATACGTTCAATATATAGTGAACATCATCTCAATGAATTATTCTTTACATCAGACAATCGATTTGATCTTGCAAACGGCGCATTAGATGATGTTTGGGCAACGGTAAATTTCCAACGAAATGTCAAAGAAAATATTGATAAATTAGTTGAATTTCGTCCAATGCATCATCTTATGATAAGTGAATATTGGACTGGCTGGTTTGATTATTGGGGTGGAACGCATCAAACTGGTCAAAGTGGTGAATATAATGCAAAAGATTTTGAAAAAGATCTCGAAGACATTTTATTAAATTCAAAATATGAAATATCTGTGAATTTTTATATGTTTTTTGGTGGTACGAATTTTGGTTTTACCAGTGGTGGACATCATTTTCCAACAGGCAAATATTCACCACTCGTGACATCCTATGATTATGATGCACCATTAAGTGAAGCTGGTGATCCAACAGATAAATATTTTACTATACAAAATATTATTAAAAAATTCTATGAGCAAAATCCAAATTTAATTATTTATAACCATGAACATGCAATCGACGATAAATTTGAAATAACAAAACCTTCGATATCACCAAAGAATGCATTAGGAAAAATCAATATATACGGTTCTAAAACATTCGAAGAAATTCTGAATGATGATATTTTAACAACGAAATATTCTGTTCATAATGGACCATTAAATATGGAACAAGTAAAAGCTGACAATCAAACGATTGGTGCATCACAAGGCTTCATTGTTTATACAAATAATAAAATGCAAAATTTATTCAAAGAAAACAAAGAACATTTTATTGTAATTCCAGCTATTGCTGACAATACTATTGTTGTTGCCAATGGAAAAGTTATATTTAAATCATTGCATACAGATAATTCAATTAAATTTACTGTACCATCGGATACATTGAATCTAACCATTATTGTAGAAAATATGGGACGTATTAATTATGGTTCAACACTTGATCATAGCCGAAAAGGCATTCTAGATAAAGTATTGCTTGACAACGAAATTGACTTAAAAGAATGGACAGTACATGTATTAGAATTTCGTCAAGGCATGTCAAGTATGACAGATTGGAATAAATTAAAAATTGACGATAAAGATGCAAATACTATAAATGATCTTACAAATGGGCCACAATTATTTTACGCACCATTTCATATTGAAAATGAAAAGTCGATACAAGATACATATTTATCATTAAATGCTCAATGGACCAAAGGTGTTGCATTTATAAATGGCTTTAATCTAGGAAGATATTGGAGTATTGGACCACAACTTACACTATATATTCCTAAGGAATTATTATTTAAAGGCTTCAATCATATACAACTATTTGAGTTATATACATATGGAAAATCTATCGAACTTGTTGATACACCTGTGATCCATGCGTGATAGTTATTTTTGTTCTTGCTTCGATTAGAACAGTTAGAATTCGTGTTTTTTTGTTTACTTTTTTCTATGATTATTATGTTTACTATTTCATAACTCGAATGAGATTATTTCTATGCAAATGAAAGAGAAACCCTTTTTTTTTTAATGCTTACGTAAACTATGTTCGCTGTAGTTAAGATCAGAACGCTAGATTTGTTTTTCATAGAATGACGATTTAATCAATTATGAATGATCTTTTGAATTCATTTACATGAATAATTTGATTACTATCGATATTTGGTAACGATAGGAAGTTCGTGAATAGTAATGCTTGTTAGTTATCTGATCCGATCCGATTCTTATTGCGTAGACATGCGTGCTTTTTTTTCTGATTCTATGTTTCGATACGATAGAAGATTAGTGATTGATAGATCGTTAAGAAGACAATTCAGTGGAATAAAAAAAACTAATAATATGAGAAATTCATTCGGGTAAAGAATAGTTTTATTTAATTTTCTTAATTACGTAAAAGATATTCATACAATTTTTATTTTTTTGAAAAATTAATTTCCTAAAATTTTTCATAATTATCAAAGATTTTTGTTCCTTTCTAATGAATAATTCGATTGAATGAAATTCATCTCGAGACAATCATCTGAAGTCTACGTAAGCATCAGGCACAGTTACATCACTTTATTATAGCTACAATTTAATCGACGAGGCCACTCATATTTCGCACATGCTTTAGTGAATAGAAGTAGTGTATGTTGTCTATTACGTCCAGCTATTATTTATGTCAATAGACCATCCCGAATCACATGCAAACACGTGTTGACTACTTAAAACTCGTCCGGAACCCATTGAGATTCACTTTGCTATTATACACTTGAAAGAATTTAATTGAATCATTTCATTCTTTTTATTATTATACATCGTACAGTAATTTGATAATATAATTGCTCAATCGTACGGGGTTTGCCTTCTTATGTAAGCTACATACGAATAGAGATGAACGATCTTTCAAAAATGTTTTGACAACCGAATTATAAATTAGTAATAGTATCGTGTCGGAGACCACGAAAACGTTCGTGAGAGAATTTATCAATCTAATATTTATTGTACATCTTAATATTAATTATTTATCGTCATGATGATTAAACAGACTTCATACATGACATCCTTCACGTATGAAAGTCTCTCTATTTGTTCTCCGTTGCGATTGGAATCTTTTTATCTATTTACAATAATGAACAAACAGATGTCAATAAAACTTTTGGTTGCATAACATTGACAGGATATGTCAAAATAGCAATCATAAAAAAAGACGATACTCTGCGCGTTTAGTGCACGACATTCTTCTTCTGTGTGCTCATACATAGTATAAAAAATGCAAGGATAAACTAACACTCCATTGACAAGTTAATTTATTGTGATATTTATCTTTATATATCATTGATTCATAAAAAAACGAGTCCATGAAGTTAATTGAAAATAAAAGTTCAACACTGAATAGATAAATGCTTTCGATAGATATTAATATGAAAGCTGTTTTTTCTTTCTAATTTCTAGGAGATATTCTAGTTTTTTTTAATGAAAAAAATATTCTTAAATCACCTATAACATTAACGAATGATCATATCAAATCAGAATTTATTGCGTTACGTCGACATAAAAAAACAATATCAGTTGGTATATGTCGTTGTTCGGATCAGTCCCTGTTGACTGATACAAGTATACAACATATAAGCTCATTGACATATGATGAATTTCAAAAACTATCTATTGATCATTCATCAACACCATCGCTTAATGAAAGTCGAAAATCATTAACGATCACTGATGAAATTATAACAACAACTACAGATTTAAAAGCCGTGTCAATTAAACATAAAGCTATCATTGAACAGCATAAACCATTGATTCATAAACGTAGTGCAAGTCCAAATCGAGATAGTGGTTTTATTGAAACCGATGGTAAAACTGTTTTATTTCGATTCCAAAAAATACAATATATCGTTTCTATCTATTTCTAGGCACCAATACATCTATGCTCACGGATCGTAGTGTTATTTCAAATTCGCATACTAAACATCGAAGTAAAGCATCATTAGAAAAAAGTGAAGATGAATCAACGGATACTCACAAATCGCTTGACTCACTTCAACAGTCAATTACAAAAACAACTAGTGAACCAATTAAAAAGAAACCATCCGGTTTGATGTAAGTGACAAACAAAACTAAAGAGTACTTTAAATATTTTGCCTATTATCTTAACTTTTAGTTATTCTTTACAAAAACGTGATAAACATGTTCCGAATCAAACTGATTTACCAGTTCAAACGGTAACCGACGCATGTTTTATCTATCGACGAGAAGTTGTTAAACCGGATCCGAATATTGTTGATGAAAATTCAGCGATAGTTCAACGTGGCCGTGAGATAGCCTATGAAGCTGCCAATGCACCATCGATTCCACCATCAATGCCTAATTATTCACGTGATCAAATTCGTGAACTTTATGGTGAATTAGATAAAAAAACACGTCGTCTACAAGAAGATGAATATACACTTCATTCGCCCGTTAGTAATTCATCAAATGAAAAACATCAATGGAAATTAGCATCACCAAAAAATGCGAAAAAACCAATTTCATGTCCAATGCCAAAATTTCGTCTTGAAAAACCAGCTGATAATGATGAAGCATTACTTATGGCTGCTTATTTATCAACAGGTATAACAAATCCACGAATGAAACCAAATATACCCATTGATAGTTTTCATACGGTTATGATGAATGCAAGTGCGAAAGTTAATGAATGGGCACATAACAATGAGATATATTTAGCACCAGTCAGTAAAAGTATGATTTCGAATAATTTTCATGCAACAACTGATAATCATTCAACGATAAATCCAACACCATTGTTGTTTGATGTTCATTTTAATATCAAACAAAGTGCTGGTACACCAACAGGTAACAATAGTAATCGACCAACATTTTTAGAAATTATTGAACAAGAATCAATAAGCAATACGAATCAACCTACGGACAATAATGACGAAAATTTTCGTACTCTTAAACGGCAATCGAATACAACAGATACAATATCGTCGTCACCGGATTTGAATGATATCGCGTTGGAAACAACACCATCAACGCCTGGCTCATGTGGAATGTATCTTGAACCTTACATGCGTCGTGGCTATGATTTACCTTGCCTCGATCATAATATCAGAGATTCTTCGTGGCAACATAGTGATCATGACGATGGCGATGAAGCAACTCTATCATTGAAAACTGTAAGTTTTTATTTTACACAAGTCAACGAATGGAGTTTTCTTCTTGTGAACAAAGAATTGAAAAGTTTCAAAAGGGAAAAAAACATATTTTGAAAATATTGAGATATTAGTAAACTAGCTGATGTTAATCCGATCATCGCCAAAACAAACTGATATGAATTTTTGGCTATAACGACAGTCACGATTCCTTCTCATCAGATGCTTTTTTTTATTGGCCAACATGTTTAACTTTATCCATCTTTCAATAGATTTAATTTCTTAGTTACTTTTCTAAATGATAATATACAAAAGAATCCTTCATTACTTTTTTTTATTAATTCCAAAAATCTTACAGTCGTTCATTTTGAGATTCTAAAATGTATAAGACTATTCTATTAAAAAATTCAAATCGTCAATAAAACATGTATTTTCTCTAATTAGATGACTCCCATTGAAAGTCCAGTATCACCAAAGTTCGATACTAATATTGATTCAATGCCACCCATGACATCAAACGTGGTCGATTCAGATAGTTTAGTTGATTTGGACGATGGAACGACGGTTTCTTATTATTCAGCTAAAGAATCGCGTATAGATACTACTAATCATTCAACATTGTCAGTTGGCAGTGATGAGACAATAAGTTCTCTTCAACAAAATCCTATTCGAGATGATATTATTAACAATTTCATCTCGCCTGAAGATAATTATTATTTTGATGCACTTGCATCACCTTCACATACAAATCAACAAACATCATCATCATCATCAGTGACAACATCAGTAGATAAACAAAATCTTCTTATAGATAATTTAGCAAATCTATTAGAAGAAATCGAAACATTTAACCATACAAGTCATCAATTGTTATCCAGAGTTGACGAAGAAAGTTCACAATTATCTCATGAAGAGGAAGAATCTAGTAATAGAATCGATCGCGTAATAACCGTAGTTGATAATGTACATCAATATAATCAAATTGAATCAATGGATAGCATGAATAATCTTCTATTCGTCTATGATGATATTGATGTTGAACAACCGGATTCATCAATCAATAATCTTGTTGAAATAGTTCATACAATTCATCAAGCACCAGTTGTTATTAATAATTTACTGTTTGTCTACGATGAAACAGTGACACCGTCTGATGGTGAATCAAAAACAATAATAAATGGTTCCAGTGAATGGTCTTATGATAATTTAATGAATCATCAAGATGAAACTGATAATTTAGGTTTTGTTGTACACGAAGCATTAACAAGTAAACTTCAAAAGTCCCCTAAATACGAAGAAACGCGTGGGAGTGGAGAAGCAATGACTGATAATTTGGGTTTTGTTGTACACGAAGCATTAACAGGCAAAATTAAAAAGTCCCCTAAATATGAAGAAACGCGTGGGAGTGGAGAAGCAATGACTGATAATTTAGGTGTTGTTGTACACGAAGCATTAACAGGCAAAATTCAAACGCCTACTAAATACGAAGAAATACAAGGGAGTGAAGAATCAATGACTGATAATTTGGGTTTTGTTGTACACGAAGCATTAACAGGCAAAATTAAAAAGTCCCCTAAATACGAAGAAACGCATGGGAGTGAAGAATCAATGGTTGATAATTTAGGTTTTGTTGTACACGAAGCATTAACAGGCAAAACTCAAACACCTACTAAATACGAAGAAATGCGTGGGAGTGGAGAAGCAATGACTGATAATTTAGGCTTTGTTGTACACGAAGCATTAACAAGTAAAATTCAAAAATCCCCTAAATACGAACAAACTAACAAAAGAGAAGAATCAACGGCTGATACTGATAGTCTGTCTACACTGGTACATACTGTTTTATCATCAAAACTTCAAAAACCAACGAATCCAGTTATTTATGAAACAGTAGAGCCCATTGCTGATAACGATAATCTAATTACAGTAGTTGACGAAGTGTTAACAACTAATTTTCAAAAATTAATGCCAGTCAAATCAACTGCTGAACTCGATCAATCAGTTCCTAGAGAAACCTATTCAGAATTTATTGATGACTCGCTATTTGATACATCGATACCTGAGGATTTGGAAAAATCAACTGATGGATACAATCAAGAATCTATCTCATTCAATGATGAACAAACCGATGATACGCATACATCGGAAATACTCACTTATGAAATCGAACAACCCAACCAACAATCAATTGCGTTTCCTGTAATTAATCTCTCCCAAATTGTTAGTGATACACTTTTAACAGGTTCAAATTATCATCAGTATAAAAATAATTTTGAATCGAATATTACGCGTCAACCAGAGTATGATGAAGAAATCTATGAAGAATATGGTTATCGTCGAACAACAACTGATTCTTCGTCGAATGATATTGTTGATAGACACGAAGAATTATGTCGGCGATATTTAAGTAGTTGTAAGCAGTATCAAACAACAACAGAAAAATTAGACAATGAAATTGATCAATTTGAAAAACACTTAATTGCACAAAAACCACAACTTCTGTCACCAACAAGTGACGTAACAAGTGAAGAATTAATTACAACTATTGAACGCATCGTTGATATGCGTAATGAGTCAGCAACAAATCGAAATGAAACCGATGATTATTGTTCTACAATAACTGTTCAAAGACAACCGGATGATTATGGAAAATATGGGTTTGATTTTGAAGAATTATTTGATGGAAAAATTCAAATTTCAAACATTCTCGATGAAAATTATTGTCACAATATGAATATTGGAGATGAAATTATTAGTATAAATAATGATCGAACATTTAAAACACGTGAAGAATGTCAACAAGTGTTTGATTCATTATGGAAAAGTGGCTATGAAAATATACCCATCACTGTTATTAAATCCGTACACATTCCAATAGTGCAAGGTAAATAGAAATTAAACTGTTTATTCTATACAACTTATAAATGCAAAGAAAAACCACTACTTAATATTAGCTATTGATGATTGTTGCTAGATGCACTGAGAAACTGAATCTGATTTTGGCGATAAAACGATAGCCATATTTTTTAAGGACATCACAAATGCGATTAACCTGGATCGAAAAGTTTTAGATTCACATTTTTGTGTACTCAAAAAGTGAGTACACTCTAGAATCGGTCAGTGTGTCCGGCCGGCCGTTTACACGATAACTTTCGAAAGGAGAGTTCGATCATGATGAAATTTTCTACACAGTTCAGCCTCATCAATGTCTCAGTCGAGTTTGAAGATGAGAAGGATCCGTCAAGAAATGGTTGAGTTATCGAAAAAATTGTCATTTTTGACCAGGCCATCCCTGAGGGGGAGTACAGGGATTTTTTTTCAAAAACAAATTTTTCTCGGAATTATTTACAACATATATAAATCGACTCAGTTTTTAACGCTGATTCCAAATCTGATATTAGTTTTGAACTAAATTGTAGCTTTCTAATGAAAAATTGCCTGAGAAACGTCTCAAAATGCATAAAAACTGCATCCAGAAATAAAAATTGCCTAGTTTCTCATGACGATTTTGGTGTTCAGACATTCTAGAATGACTCATATGTTCCATGCACTTTTTGCAGTACACATAACTTTCGGATGAAATCCGAAGTTTCCACATTTATTTTTCCATTTATTTTCTTTCAATTTCGAGTACTCGTGACGTATATCTTAGAAGTTACTCATTTTCAACCCTCGGCGCTCGTCGTAATTTAAAGTACTGATTAAAAAGACAAACAATCGAAATACTATTACGAATATCTGAGGTGCATTTTTAACCACTTGAAACCTATCAAAATCGCCACTAGTAGAAGAAAGTAAATATATTGGTAGAGTATAGTTTTGAGTGCTTCACGAGAAATAAAGCTAACAGAATACTTTTATTAGGTTCGGCCAATAAGGTCAAATCTTTCGCTATCATTCAACTTTGTTTATGTTCGTTGCCCAGTTTGCTGAATTTTTACTAAACCAATATTCGACACCTGCGGATAAACTTACTAAAACCGAAATCCCTCACAAATGTTATATTTATCAAATATACTTTTTATATAACAGCTGACATTCAAACATAGCCTTTCTTTTTGTAAAAGGTGTGTGAACTTGTTATTTTTTTATTGAGTCAAAAAAAATTGTTATTCTTGTTCTTTTCTTTTTCAATGAAAACGAACGTTAAAAGGACAAATCAACAGTGTTTTTATGCACTGGAAAATATGAATTACTGAAGCATATAAGCATATATTTACTTTCAATATGTGTCCAAGTTAAATAATAACTACTCATATGCAAACCTTCTCGAGGTTTCAATCAATCGAAAAAAGGCATCTATTTTGATTCCCATTCAAACAATCGTGGATGCACTCGTCTACTAAGAGAGTTCGATACAGAATTTCGATCCTTATCAAAAATTGAAATCCTTACGTCAAATGACGAGTAGAATATCGCATATCATTGAATGTTTTGATTTATCTTTTAGTTGAAATATTTGAGACAAGTGTTCGATTTGATAACAGACGGGAAATTCAATACTCTAGTTCACTTTTTTGAAATTCTTTTTTTTTCGATTAAAAAGAAGAGATTATTCTAAATATGAAAATTGTTGAGAGAGCCCAACGAACAATACTAAGCCTTATGAATTCAAGTTGTTATTGTGTAATACCTTCGTAATAAAAAAGGAAATGATATGTTAATAAAAATGGTCAATAAATGACAAATTTCATAACGCCTTCTTTTTTTTATAGCCTTTGAACCGGTGTCATTACAGTCGAGCTCTTTGTCTTGGCCAATATCACTAGCTGAATCAGGTAGGATAATAAAATATGATTTTTTTTCGATTGAATATTTATTGATTTTTGGGCCTTGTGTGTTGCACGATAATCGCTTGTGGGTAGTAGTGGAAGCTTTCGTATTTGCACTGTTGCTTTTAATGGAACTATAGGATATCATTTTCATTTTGCTTTAAAATGCATATGCACCTAAAAGAAACTAAATGAACATTTAATGTCGATGTGATTAATTTTGACTTTGTATGTTCTGATGAGAAATTAAATAGATGAATCGATTACATATACACACACATACAATTGCGCTATAATCTTCCCTTATATAAATAATAGTACAACAGTGTTCATTTCCATTATTTTTTTTTTGTTCACTCTGTCACATTCGTTATTCACATATTGAAATCAAGAAATTGATTTTTACTTTGTAAACTAAAATGCCAACTATCTATGATGTGCAACGTGAAGAAATTTACACAGCTGATTCACGTTTAAATACAACGTATGATACATATGGTTCACCAGGAGGTGGTGCTGTTGGTTATATCTCAGCCATTGTACCACGTCAAGTTATTATAACTCGACCAGTAAAACAATATGGTGGTGGAAATCGAGGTGTTACATCGAAGCTGACCGTATCACAAACTATCTCGGGTAATTCTATACCATTACGAAGTGCTGTTGGTGGCGGTGGAGGTGGTAAATGGGCATTGGTTCCATTTAATAGTCAACGCACTGAAGAAAAACGACAATTAGCTGAATTAAATGATAGATTTGCTGAATATATTGGCAAAATTCGTTATTTAGAAGCTGTCAATCGTAAACTTAGCCGTGATTTAGATAATATTCGTAATAAAAAAGGTATAGGCTTACAGAGAATACGCGAAATAATAACTCATGAAAAGAAAGAAGCCGAAGATACATTAAGACGTATGGATGATGATGTCCGTTCGGGACAAAACAAACGACAAGAAGCTGAAGCACGTCTCAAACAAGCTGAACAACGTCTGTCGAATGTGCAACGACCCGAACATGTCAATGGAATTAAAAATCAATTAAAACAGCTACGAGAAAAAATTATTGATCTCGAAAAACAAATCGACTTGATACGTAAAACAATTGCTGATAATGATGATGAAATTGCTTTTTACAATGCTGAATTGCAACGTATTCGAGCTGATGTTGCCAATCTCATATCTGAAATAGCTAATGAAGCCACACAAAAACAATTATTACTAGCTGAAAAAGCTGTGCTCGAACAAGAGTTGAAAGCTCTCGAAACAGCACATAAATTTGATGTTGATCAACTTCGTTCCAAAGTTGCTATAGCTAATGTTGATCCAGCACCATTTTTCGAAAGTGAATTAACATCGGCTATACTTGAAATACGTAAGCAGTTCGAAACTATGACTGATCAACAACAACAACAATTACAAAATTATTATCAAGCAAAAGTTAGTGCATTAATTGAATATCATCAACCAAAACAGCCTGTAGAATCTCCCTGGCAAACAGAAAAGATTCGTGAAATAAATCGCAGTATAACAGATGTACGTAGTCGAGTCAATAATTTACAAATGGAAAATCAAGATCTTGATCGACAAATAACTGATCTACGTCAACAAATTCAATCAACAACTTATCAAGAAGACCAACGTTTAATTGAAGAACAAAAACATTTTCGTGATGAAATCGATCGTCTTAAAGGTTATATCAATGATTTAGAAAAATATCGTGCAACGCTCGAAGAAGAGATACGTCGCTATCGGTTATTACTTGAAGGTGGTACAAATCAAGTAGGCCTGCGACATTTTGCAGAAGAAGCAGAAAAAATCATGAATCGCGGTCGATCACTACTTGATTCGTTGAATTTACGTTTGATGAAAAACACATCAGGCCCAGTTGGCTCACATAAAATGCATGAAGTCACATATTCAACGTATTATTCAGCAGGTGTTGGCGCTGCTATTAGTGCTCTTTCGTCATCATTGTCATGCGTTGATTCTCCTCGTCATTAAAGGCAAAAAATATTTACCACAAACAAAATAAATATTTGTAGAAATAAATATTTTTTAGTTGAATTAACCTTCACTCATTATTCTCACATGTAGTCGTAACTTGACTAGAAAAAAAAATATACAAGATTCACATCGAACATTATCCTTCTATCAATAACAATACGTTCTCGTTCGAAATATTTATTCTTGATGTATATCTTTCGCGTATGTGTGGGTATATGTAAATGCGAAATGAAACCGACTCCTCTGCGGCTAAATGAGAACGAGTAACTAAAATAGTATGCATGTTATTAACGATTCAAATGTCTTTTGTCTACTATTCTATGCGTGCATTGTATGTCTTTAGCTTTAGGTTATACTACACGCAGAACGGATATATTTACTCGAGGAAAAACATCGGCCATATGTACATAGGGAGAAAGGCAATAAATTCTTTGTGTTTTTTTTCTCTTTTGCTTTTTCTATCTGCCCCGATATGTTGCGCTTCGTTGCTGCCTAAAGTACGACCGATATTGTTTGCGGTATGTATGCAGACCACTAAAGAAATCGTTACAGAGCAATAGGCAGTAAAAAGAAGAACGATAGAGAGAGAGAGACCGAAGAGAACTGATCTCCTTTTTTCTCTCTCAATGCAAACTCATCGACAAAGAAGAAAAATAATTGCATGCAGTATATGCCCAAGAACAACAACTGCCGTTAGCGAGCAAGTAATGAAAAGAGAGAGAGAGCGAGCGAACGAACGAGATAGATCTTATTTGCATGATGTTGGTCTGTTCCCCCTCTTCATTCTCGTCGAATCGTATTATAGGTTGAAGAACGCAAGAGAAAAAGAAAAGAAAAAATATAGCTCGATAAAAAGGTTGCCTCTTACCCACATTTGCATTCATTTTTCTTCTTTTTTCTCTGTGTGGTTGTTGTGTGTGCGTGCGATTATTTCGTTTGTTGTATATCACAAATATCCTATTGAGCTTCAGATTTCACCGTCAATTTACTAGAAAACAACTTCAAAATGCAAAACTACGATGATGAATTCACGAAGGCAGGTGCGTCTTCGTACAGTTCGTATAAATCACAGATTACACCACGTTCAACAAATGTTCAACGTCGTTCGGGCGGTCCATCAGGTATCATGACCCGCATGTATCAATCATATTCCACATCAGGTGGTAGTGGTGGATTTAATACAGGTGGTCTTGGTGCTGGTATATCAGGTTTAGCATCAATTGCTGGTCTTGGCAATTTCTCCGGTATTCCATTACGACCAAACCGTGGTTCATCAGCATTAGTTGCTGTTAATGAAACACGTGAACGAGAAAAACGTGAACTTTGTCAATTGAACGATAAATTCGCTCAATATGTTGAAAAAGTGCGATTTCTTGAAGCCCAAAATCGTAAATTACAATTAGAATTAGAAGCTTTACAAAACAAAGCTGGACAAGGTTCATCAAAAATCAAAGAAATGTATGAAGTTGAAATGAACGAAGCGAAAAAACTCATTGACGATACCACACGCGATCGTGCTGCTGCTGAAGTTAAAGCTCGTGATGCTGAAAAAGAAGCTGGTAAATATTTTAAATCCATTATTAAAAATTGATAAGAAAATCAATATTTTTTTATTTTATTTTATTTTAAAGGTCGTTATCGTAAACGTTACGAAGAAATTTTAAATAGCCGTGAAACTGATCGATCAGCTATTGACCGTCTTCAACAACAAATAGCTGAAAATGAAGCACAAATCAATCTATTTCGTCGTCGTTTAGGCGATCTTGAAGATGAAGCACGTCGCTATAAAGCTGAAACACAACGTTTAGCATCAGAAATTGCTCGTTTACAAAACGAAATACAAAATGAAACATTTGTTAAAAGTTCACTCGACACAGAAAAAATGGCACTTGAAGATGAACTTGCCATGCTTAAACAAATGCGTAAGTCAATTATTGAATTATGACAATAATGAAATTTATTTTGTTTTATTATATAGATGAAGCTGATTTGAATGAATTACGATCGAAGACCGTTGTTGATGTTAACTTAGATCCATCACACTTCTTCCGCAATGAATTAGCACAAGCTATTCGTGATATTCGTAATGAATTTGAAGCTTTAAATGAACAACAACGTGCTGATTTACACAACCGCTACATGATGTCATATAATGAACTTATTTTACGCCATCAAAAACCAGATCTTGATCCAATTCAAAGTGAACAACAACGTGTACAAGAAGAAAAACTACGTACAACATTATTAACCACACGCAATGAAGTTGCACATATGAAAGCCAGAAATGAAGAATTAAACAATCGTATTCGAGAACTTCAATTACACATTGATCAAGAACGTGATGAAGGTATGAAATAGACAAAGTTGTAAGTGTTGATTTCGACAAATTTATTTATTTAGGCGGTCGACTAATCCAAAAACGTGCTGCTGAAATCGAAGAATTACGTCGTAAATTAGAACAATTACAAAAAGAATACGAAGAAGTTACAAACATGAAGACATCATTAGAAAAAGAAATCAACACATATAGAGAATTACTTGAAGGAACAAATAATCGTGAAGGTCTCAAACAAATTGTTGATCATGTTGTTGAAGAAGCTCGTCGTATGGAAGCTGAACGCGCTGCTGGTGGTTCAGGCGTTGCCGG
Source organism: Rotaria socialis (assembly GCA_905331475.1). Lineage (NCBI taxonomy): Eukaryota > Metazoa > Rotifera > Eurotatoria > Philodinida > Philodinidae > Rotaria > Rotaria socialis. The sequence goes on along the minus strand of CAJNYU010003363.1, from coordinate 93,680 downwards.
TTCGATCTCATACTCTGGTGGTGGTGGCCGATCAACATCAACCATCTCACGCACATTTATTAGCAGCAGTGGATCAGGCGCAGCCAGCACTGGAATCAGTGGCTTAGTTACTGGCCCTGGCCGTGTCAGCAGTAGCTTTGGTGGTGGCGCACAAGGAGGTGCAAGTGGTTCATATTCGCATACATCAAGCCGTCGCGAATTTACATCAAGTTAAAAATATCGTTTAGAAGAAATCTCAAATCAAAACAAAAAAGAACACTTCTTATTCTCATCATTTTTAACCTCTAAGTTTATGTCTCTTTCTCTCTGTCTTGTGTTTAGTAAGGCCAGCTAGAGCAGTTTTTTGTTGTTGTGTAAGAAACGATTTTGTTTTTGGTGTTAAGGTCATTCTTTTAGCAATATAAATGTATATGTTTTGAAAGAGGAGAAAAAAACTTCACGTTTTTGCTTTGCACATTCATTGGCTTTGGGTGATGGATTTTAATTTGCTACTGCATTGCAAATTTATATAAAATGGTGATAGATGAAAACGAACATGGAGGAGTTTGTGGGAAACTATTGAAAGATTATATAGAGAAATAATAATTTACAAAGAATTTTATTTCATATAGTTAATCCAAGAATTTCGATTGTTGATAGATATCAGATAGCTCGAGATCATTTTTCTTTTCATATCGAGATTGATTACTTTTAAAAGATAAAGTCTTAATTTTCTTTAAATCATAAACAAATACATCATCGGGAAAACAAAGAATAATGATAGATATCTTTATGATGAATTTCGTAGAAGTATTGATCAATAGTCAGAATGCTTTTGAGAATACTCATGAAATAAATTGAGTAATGCATATTTTTATTTATTATAGGATAGTCTCGTTAATGATTCAAGGTTTTATTGTATTTTGTTTTATTAGAGAAAAGAATTCTATTCTTTTTCTCAACTGATAAAGTCTTTTGGTATTCGAAATACAGTAGCTTTTTATTAGTTTTATGAGATGTATAAATTGAGGGCATTCAAAACTTTTACGACCAATGTCGTTAAATTTTATGAACGACACTACTCATAAATATATGAGTTTGTTAATCGTTACTTTTCTTGATATACTGTAAAAGAATATTTTCGAAGATTCTATTTATAGAGAAAGAAAACCCACTGGCATAATTGATGTGTAATCAAACTATTTTTTTTTCAGTTGAACACAAAACTAAGTTTCTTTTTGTAATAATGATTATCTAAAAGTTCAAAGAACATGCCAAAGTGTATTTCCCTGTTCGTTCTATTCGTAGCCTTAAAAGTCTATATGCAAAAAATATTCTCGCCAAAGAATAAAAACTTCATTCCGGATATAGCTTTTATTTCCTGAAAGAAAAATCACTATTGAAATTATTAGTTAACATCAATTTGCAATTATATTTTTTACGTTCTATCTACTGAAAAATACTGAAATGTATCAGTTTTTTTTCCTGAAAATTGATTTTCTTCTGAAGATATGCATGAGATCAAGGTTAAATAACAGATCTAATTAAGTGGATAGAAAGAAGAAGAAAAACTCTCTGAATATTTATCATCCAATAAAGAAACCATTCATCCTTATTGAAAGGAAGAGTCCTTTCAAAAAACAAAAAATCTATAGTTATTGATTGCCAAATAGAACTATGTGTTTTCTTTTTATTTATTCATGTTAAGGAATGTCCATTTAACATTGAGAGATTTCATTAGATAAGAGTACGTGCTTATTATCAACTCTTCCGATTGTTAATTTTATCTTATTTTGTTTCATACTTGACTCTTGACAAAGATGCATCAAGTGCATAGACATACTTTTTCTCATTTCTATCAATCAGGAAGTGACATCGTATTCCGAAATATTGATTCTGATGAGGCTATTGTTATTGAATGGTTTGCTCAGCGTCAATAGAGAGGAAAGAACTGAGAATTTCTATTTTTTCTTTACTATTATTTTCATACTAGACCCGTTTTGCAAATACAATTAGAACAGATTAAAAGGTCGTAAATAAGAAGAATTTTCCAATCATTATTGTGGTTCGTTGTGTAAATGATGTGTAATTTTTCTCACCAGACAAAAATGCTATAGTAGATGCTGTTTTTTTTCTATATGGATGAGTTGTAGGTGACAATGAGTCACAATAATAAATGACGTTTTTCTAGTTGAAGACAAATAAGCATTTTTATTCGTCGTTCTAGATAGAACAAATAAGATATGTACGTTGTAGACCAAAGAAAAGAAGACGAAGAAGAAGAATAGAAAAGCAAAGATGATAGTAATAGCAGACAGCAACAAGAGCCTCCTTTTTTTTTCTCTTAGACACGTTAATCAATACTATTTGAGAAAAGTAGGGAGACAAACTTCTTTTCTTGTTTTTCCTCCTGTTAGGCTTACTATGTGCTAGTAGAATAATAGTCCATATATTAAAAAACTTCTTGCCTAACGGTAGTAAACAAGCACATAGGATGCGATTTTTCCGTTGTTGACGAAGATCGATTGTTGTTTGCGTATACTGATCACACGTATCCCCCAACGGTATGTCATTCTAATAGACGATGATAAGATTCTTATAAGCAATCTAAATATATGTTTATAGAAGAAAACATCCCAAAACTCATACGATATGTCTACTATTTCGAGAATATTGATTTTGGAAAACTAATATATGTATGCATGCATGCATGCATGCAAATCAATAATTTTTCTCAATATTTCATATTGCTAAGTGATTTATTTTAGTGCATCTAACAAAACTAGAATAATAAATAGTAGCATTAATTTATTCGGTTGATGAATTTCTTCAATAGAAATGTGTCTTTGATGTTTTTTTTAATGCAAGGTCATCCTTTAATTTGAATATCTTCACTTGGGAAATAGTACTCTATATCATATTTATATTTAAGATAGAGTTTTTTTCTTCTTCTGCGAATGGTCTCATTGCATGCTATAAATAAGCACAAATATTGACATAGAGTCTGATTTAAATAAGTAATTAGAGATATCTCAATGAGAAATTTGACATTGCTGAGCAGGTGTTTCCTATAATTTTTCTAGATAATTTTTAGAAGAATTACTGATTTCCTATTATCTATAATTGTATAAGTATATGTAAAACATCTATCATTATCATCTTTTATGGCCAATCGAGGCCTATAGGAGGTTATTTTATTGTGATTAGAAATGCCGTAAGTACAAAGTCCGTTTTATTTCCTCATCAAATAAAACTGAAAACGTTTCAAATCGGTAATATTAATAGAGACAAAAGAAAAATCATTGAATACAATATGTAATTGCTTGCTAATAAAAGTAACAGACATTTGGATTATTTATTCATATACACGTCTCTGTATAGTATCTATTCTTTTAATTTATAATGTCCTTTTTAGCATTCGAAATTCAATTGGTTTTGCTCTAACTAACCGCACATAGACTCCATCAGTCCCTGGCCTCACCCGACTTTCATTTCTTTCTTCTTCTTCTTCTTCTTCTTCTATTCTACTCAGGCTGAATATTAAAATAATCCGTTCATTGCTTTCCGCTCACATACACACGCCTACACATTCATTTAGGAATAATTTTATTATTGCAGATCGTTGCATAAAATTTGGTTTTATTTGTTATTGAATGATGATGATGACGACTAGTGCACATCATACAAATAGACATACAACTGATCTTTACGCAGTGTAGTACATCATCACGCAATCGAAAGATAGAAGCAAAGAGAGAGAGAGAGAGGATGCATCGAAGATGAAATTACCACATCTCTCTTCAACTCTCACTATTATGAAGAGAGAAAACGAGTAATGAAAAAAAAATGTTTTCTTTTCTTTTTAGTTTTTTTTTTATTATCAGAGGGAATAAGAGAAAGTTTGAACCAGTTTCTTTCTCTTCTTCCAAAGAGAAGCACAGAGAAGAGAAGATGGAAATGCCACTTTTTGCCACTGTGTTTGCCGCAGGAGATAGGCATTGCATATTGTGTTCACAGTAACAAGTAGCACAAGCTAAGAAGGAGAGAACAAGACGACGAAGAAAATATTTGTTGCTTCTCGTTTTGGTAACGCTGTCAGAGAGAAAAAAGAGGCGAGCCAGGCAAGAATTGTTTTTTATTTTTCTTGATTCATGTATATGATCTCGTTCGGCGAATAGAAGTAGCTATTGTGGTCTGAAACAAAAAAAAATTATAGTTTTCCCATAGGAAACTACAAAAAAAGAAAAACCGCTGCAATGCCATCGAATATAAATTTTCTCTCTAGATCGGAGTACACACGCTCTTCCGTCTAAAAAAAACTTATCATTGACACATTTTTTTCTATTATTACTTTTTAATAAGGGAAAGGCAAGTGGAAATTCTTTATTATTTATTTATTTACTTATTCACAAAAATATAGAAGATAGAATTTCATTTTCTTATAATATTATTATTGTTTCTCATTATAGTTTCACCACTGGTTATTAGATCAATGGATAATCGTGGTAATTATCGAGATTCGGATCGTGACGAACGAGATCAACGTCGTGATCCTTCTTCATCATCATCAACTCACCATACTCGAACTGAAGAAGAAGAAACGACGCATTATCGATCACAAATTGCTCCGCGTTCAACAAATATTACAAATCGAGTAGCACCTGCATCAAGCAATATTGTTATGGAGCGTTTCTATTCGTATGGAATCGGTTCTGGTGGTGTTCCACTCAAGCCAGGTGGCAAATCAGCTGCTGTTGTTGCAATTCAGTAAGTTTTGAAAAAAAGAAGCAAAATATTTTTCTTCTGCCACTGTTCAACATCTATCATTGCATTATATAAACCAACCGATTAATCACAGTTATGTGTGTCTATCAGAGAGAGTGTGTTTGTTCTCTGATCAGATTGCTTGATTACTGAATAGTGTGCATCACATATCGGTACTAGTACTAGTAGTAATAATAATAGTAATGTTATCCGCCTTCTTCTCATGAGTGTGTAATTTGATGCTGGATAGTATGAAAAGAAAGTCCAACTGTGCATGACACCATCTGTTAGGATAGTGTATGATGTTGCCGACATTGATATGTATGTGTCCGAAATGTTGTTAGACTACTAACTGTATTTATTTATGACAAGGGTCAATAACCGACAAAGGCGAGGAAGTTTTCGTTTCAAGACCAGGACAATGATATTGTGAAAAGTAAACTTTTACAACATAAGTAAAAAGAGTTCAAAATTCGTAGAACAGTTAGCTATTTTAATTACGCTTCCTCTAAAGATTCTCACGGCTGGTATCTATCAACAAATGTTATCTTTCATATTTCGAATAGCATTAGTAACATCCTTCAAAGAACATAAATGGCAAGAGTATGTTTATTGCGATATATATATATATATATTTATATGCGCATTTAAAACGACATGACACGATACTGGCTCATGGGATGATAAAAGAATATAAGAATTAGAATGGCAGTTTACACTTTCTCCTCATGAGATCACAAAGGTGATTTTCTAATGAAAAAAAAACAATAATACTTTATTCTATCCTCATGAGCGTATGTTTGAATGAATGAATGAATGAATGAATTATTTTCAATTTTTGCTTTTAAAGAGAAAACCGTGAACGCGAAAAACGAGAATTAACTCATCTCAATGATCGTTTTGCTTCATACATTGAACGTGTACGATATTTGGAAGCACAAAATAAAAAGCTTCAATTAGAACTTGAACATCTACGGTAAGTTTTCAATGATTTTTGTTTTCGTGATTGCAAAAGAAAACCTGATGTGTTTTTTTTCAGTGGAAAATGGGGTACGCAAACAGGCAAAGTCAAAGAAATGTATGAAGTTGAAGTACGTGAAGCTCGTCGTATTATTGATGAAACAGCAAAAGATCGTGCAGCAGCTGAACTTCGAGCTAAGCGTGCTGAAGAAGAAACATTAAAATTTAAAGACAAGTATTTGTTTGAATCCGCATTTGTTGATCGTATTAAAATAATCCTTTTTACTTTTCTTTTTCATAGATATGAAACATTATTAGCTGGAAGAGACTCCGATCGACAAAAAATCGACGTTTTACAAAAACAATTAGCCGACAACGAAGCTGATCTTAATCTGTTTCGACGTCGTTTAGGTAACTTTTGTTTTTTTCTTCTTTCTTCTATTTTCTACGGAGAAAATATTCTCTTTCAGCTGATTTGGAAGATGAGCAAAAACGTTATCGTGCAGAATCTCAAAAGCTCATCTTAGATATTCAACGTGTGACACAAGATTTAGATCATGAAACGATTGCACGTGTACAACTTGAAAATGAAAAACAAAGTCTTGAAGAAGAAATTAATTTCTTAAAACAAATTCATGCACAAGAAATAGAAGAATTAAAACAAGCTAATTTAGTTGGTACAGCATTAGACCCAGCAAATTTTTTTAAACATGAATTATCAAGTGCTATACGAGATATTCGTGAGGAATACGAACAACTTAATAATCAACAACGTGGTGAACTGGAATCATGGTATCGTTTAAAAGTTACACAAGCCGTAAGATAGTTTGTCAAAGATTTTGTTTTGGATATGATGATGACATTTGTTTGGTTTTTAGGTACAAGAAATTCAATCTCGTCGTGCTATCGAAGCACCAGATAGTATTCGTGAGCGAGAAGAAATGAAGAAATTACGAACATTGGTTACGGATTCAAGAAAAGATATTTCAGCCATGAGACAACGAGTAAAGATTTAATATATATATATATAAGACAACAAACTAGCTATTTATCGATTTGACTTCTATTTAGAATGGTGAATTAGAAAATCGAATTCAAGAATTAGAAGAACTTGTTCAAATTGAACGACGTGAAGGTATTCAATCAACCAATGAACGTGACCGTGAAATTCAAGAGCTCCGAAGTCGGCTTGAAGAATTAGGACGTGATTATGATGAGCTTGTTACAACTAAATCATCGCTTGATGCTGAAATTGCAATCTATAGAAAATTACTCGAAGGAGAAGAAAACCGGTAGGATAAAAAACAAGCTTATCTATCTTATATAAAATACTTCAATGAATTTTTTCAGACAAGGTTTAAAACAAATAGTTGCAAATGTTGAAGAGCAAGCTCGTATCGAATTCGCTGCGGCTGGTGGAAATGTTGGTGGCGGCGGAGCTGCTGGTGGCGGTGCTGCTGCCACTGCTGCTACTGGTGGAGCTACATCTTACTCTTATTCACGCTCCTATCGAACAACAAGTGGAGGTCAAGGTAAGTGATGATGATGATGATATCTACACTTTGCACCCCTGTTATGTTACTTGTTGTGTTAACACCCACGATGCATGTTAGATTTACATATAACTTATTATCCTTGCTTAGTACTTTCTCTTGCACAATCCTTCAATTAAAAATAATGAAAATGTTAAAAATAAAATTCATATCGATCATAACCGAATGTCAATTTTGGTAACGCGAAAGAGCAATGATTACATATAGAAATCGTTTAAATGCCATTTAAGTTGCGGTCTAAAGATAAGGGATTCATTTAAGTTTTTTTCAATCAACCATGAATAATAATTCTTAACGTAATCATTCATCAATCCATCGATTGTATGATTTGTTTTTCTAGGTCCCATTGGCTATGCATGAATATGTATTAATCATCAAATATTTAATTGATGGAAATTGACAAACTTAGTTTATAATTACTGCTAGTCAATTGCTTCGTTTCGTTTCGTTTCGTTTCTTTTCTTTTTTTTCTTTTATGTTAGCAATGTGTATATTGGCCTTTTTATTCCTTCGTTAGATTTCCTTTTCTTGGTTTTTCGATATATTTGAAATAGGACGAGTAGAAAAGGAGATATGACAAGAAACAAATTCCATTTTTATAAATTAAAGGAACTCGTTTTCGATAAAAAAAAACTGACAAAAAGAAAAGAAGAGACATTTGTATCTTCTTTGAGAAACGCGAAGAAGAGTAATGAAAATTTTCTTTTTTTCCATTATTTATAATCATATTTTTCTTTTGAAGGAGCAGAGATTTGCATGTTTGCACCGCTTCTCCTCGTGCCTTATTTTGCTTGTTTAGTGTTGTGATCGTGTTGTGCGTATTTTATATTGTATTTAGCTAGTTTACAAATAAATAATGGGTATTTGAAAGAAAATATAATCCAACTTAAGAATGTTATCGAAGAATATTATTCGTTCGGTAATCTCTCTTTCTCTCTCTCGAATAAGAAATTTGCATTTAATCAATGAATCAGAAAATAAGATGTTGGAATATATAATTAATAAAAAAATGGTCTTTTCCCGACAGAGAACCGAACGAAAGATATTATTGATTACTAAAGAGTTGAGATCGATAGTTCTCGCTGCTGCTGCTGCTGTTGTTGTTGTTATTGTTGTACTAATTGTCGTCGTTGTCGTCATCGTCGTCATCGTCATCATCATCAATTTGATGTTCGTCGTTATACTTGACTTAATGAGAATAAAAGAATATCATAATAATTATAGAATCAGAAGATCGATCATCCACTGAACGAGATACTAGTGGAAGTCGCCGTGGTCGTGAAAATACACCATCTGGCGGTGATCATGGTGGTAATGCAATTAATATTAATTGTAATCAAAATAAACTTTCTCTCTTCAGGTATACCAACAAATTCGTCGTATGAACGTCATTCTAGTCCACCATCTTCAATATCTGCTGATAATATTCGTGGCAATAATGATCGTTATCCACCAACCATTCATGAAGAAACAAGCCGAAGCAGCAATGTTGTCAAACGAATTCGAGATCAAGGTGAATCCATTGATCGAAGTTCAGGCGGTCGAGCAGGTGCCGAAGGTGACGATTCATCATTAGAAGATCAAAACGAACGGCGTGATCGTTTACAAGCACAACGAAAAGATGACGGTTATGGTAAAATTCGTTGTGGTTTTCGTTATGATCGAGCACGTGGCAAACTTATTGTACGTGTATATGAAGCACGTGATTTAATCAATACGGATAAGAATAGCCTTTCTGATCCATATGTACGCTTATTACTTCTACCTGACAAACGCAAAAAAACCAAGCGTCGTACAAAGATCATCAAAGATACATTAGCACCTGTATTCGATGAAACCTTCGAATATGATATAACATACGAAGAAGCTAAATTGAAAACATTAGATATTGCAGTTAAAAATGATAGATCACTTTTTTCTACTGAGAAAGTTTACATGGGTCAAGCATTAGTTCCATTGGCGAACTATAATATAGATGATGCAAATTTATCTGATGATTGGTTTACACTCGAAGCTGAAGGCGCGTTGGCTTTACGACTCAAAGCACTCGATGCATAATATCCGAGAAAAAATATCTATTGAACAGACTTTTGATGTTGTCGCTCAGTGATATATTCTTTTTAATCTCTATATTAGATTTCTTTGATTGCTTCTAGTACAGTTTTGCTCATCTATATTATTCTTGCATTTAGTTATAGCTCTGTCTTCTCTTTTTTCTTTTTTCTTCTTTCTTAATACACGTAGTTCAGCTGCTGCATTATACACAAAGCATGACGGAATGACTGATTGATTGATTGATTGATTGCCTGCTGATACAATGCATGAGATTTTGCAAGATAAAAAGGAAAAATAACATCAACAAAAGCAATAGTTCATTGTCTTTTTTTTGTATTCAATTTACAGGTCATACTAGCGATATGTTACCCATAGCATCACTTGCTTCATCACAGATTTCATCGTCGATGGTAAAAGAGCCAACACTGTTCGATCAGGTATACGGTGGCGCCCGACGCCGTCCAGCCATGATTAGTTTAAATGTTCAATGGGTGCCTGTTAATGATCGTTCTGGTGCTTATCAATGGAACGGAAGTGATGCTAATAATCGAAAAGAAAAAACAGTCACTTTTTTTGGTACTGGTGAAATGCGAGGAAAGCAACGTGCTAAAGCTATTACACCACCAAGTTCTGACTATACCGATGCATATTTATCTGCCATTGCTTCTAAACCGATTCCAACTAGACATGTAAATCGTATAAGTACTGCTGTATTTGCTAATGCTGCACCAATTCCACTCAAACCAACAAGTCCCCCATTATCTTCAAAACAGTCAATTAAAACGAGCGAAACTCGTTTTACCAATATTAATAATATTCAGACATCAAGTCCAGCAGAAAAACTTATCCCACCTTCGTCTAGTCGAAGCTCTCCTTACTCTTCAAGTCCAGCAGAAAAACTTATCCCACCTTCGTCAAGTCGAAGCTCTACTTACTCTTCAAGTGCTACTTCAGACCGATCGACACCATACGAACCACTTTCAACTACACAATATTCCTCACCTCAATCACAAACATTTACATCTAGTTATTCAACACTAATACGTAGTTCACCATCGACGCTTACGACTACACCAACTCCAAGTGTCGATAGTCAACGATCTTATACAACATTTACATCTCGTTCTCAACCACGACTATCGACATTACCGAGTGTTTCTCGATATGAAACATCCTACAACAGTATATACAAACCGTTGCCTGCGTATTCATTTCAATCGTATCCACCATCAAATACTCATACAACATCATTATCGTCATCATCGACCGAATCAACATTCAAACCTTCAGCTCCATTGCGATCATCTTCATCATTATCTACTTACAATATTAATCAAAGTAGTATTAGTGAACCTACTATTCGACCAACTTCAACAATAGAAAAACAATTTGATCGCCCTGAAACACTTTTATTTCAACATGATGAAGATATGCGACCATCGAAACTGGAAAAACCATCACCAGTTTTGAGTTCACCGATGTCATCTTATGCTACTCGTGAAGAACTGAAAATTGAACCGGAACGTTTACGTATGGAGCAATTATCAGGATATTCTTCAGAACCTATTCGAATTCTTGAAAATACTATAGATAAATACGATTCATTAATCAATCAAATTTCAGAAGTTCTCGCTAGTGTATCACCATTGAGTTCTACTTTCAGTAGCATGAGTCCAGGAAAAAGTGTACTCGACTATCAACTTTCTTCGGACAGTTCGCCCGTCCTGCCAACAAAAGCAATTCAACCTGAATTATCACAACAATCAATGACTGTAACCATGGAAACTAGTAATACAGAGCAAACAAAACCGGCTCATCTTATTCGTGGAGATTCATATGAAAACGTTGCCACTTTTACGTCGGATATTAATAAAAACATTAGTTTATTTTCTGATATTCAAATCCCGACAGTTACTACTACAGAAGAAACAGAAGAGCAGCGAACTCTTTCGTCTAATGAATTTCCAGTACAAACCTTAGTTGAACAAGAAACATTAAAATCAACCATTGAACAACAATATGAATCTCAATCGAAGTTAGGAACTGCTCTAGAAAACAAAGAACATGAAACTTCATTTATAAATAAAGAAGAAAAGAAAGATATCGAGAGTTTACTATCCAATGAACAGGAACTTTCACCAGTGATTGAAGAAGAAACCGAAGTAACAAAATCTTTGACAATGAAACAAACTAAACCTGTAACTACAGATCAAAGCTCTTATGCAACAGTAGATGAGAAGAGTGCAGAAACAATAGCTGCAATGACAGGCGATCAAGTAGAAACATCGACTGCTGAAGAGCTAAAAGTAGAAGTACAGCCTGATGTTACAGACGAGCAACAAATAAACTTGGTAGCTGAAGAACCAAAACAAGAAATACACAGTTCATCAGACGGGCAACAACAGACTCATGAAATAACCACAACAACTGTCACTACTGAAGAACATCAGATTTTATCAACATCAATTAAACACAAAGAAGATGAAACAAAATTGTCATCAGCAGATGAACAGCAAGTTTCTTCGATACCTGAAAAAGAAACAAAACTTGAATCAGTAATAGAAGCTCGACCTGTGCTGATTTCAACAGAGCAAAACGAAGATGAAGTCAAGATTATAGCGAACGAAGAACAACAAGAGGACGAAAATAAAAAAACAATAATCATTGCTGAAGAACAAGTTATATTATCAACTCCAGAAGATAAAGAAGCAGCACAGATAACCTCGCCGGCGGATGAACAACATACTTCTTCGATACCTGAAACAGAAACAAAAGTCGAAAGAACAGTAGAGTCTCAGCCTGTATCCATTTCAACGGAAGAGAAGACAGATGAAACCAACATTATAGCGACAGAAAAGCAGCAAGTTTCATTGGTAGCGGAAGAACACGAGGTGGATAAAACAAAAACAGTAGTAGAAACTCAATCTGTGCCGATTGCAACAGAACAAAACGAGGATGAAGCCAAAATCGCATCCATCGAAGAACAAGTTTCGCCAGTAATTGATACACAAAAAGAAGAAGAAACAAAAGTTGAATCATTTGTAGAACCTGGACTTGAGCTTGTTCTGACAGAACAAAAGGAAGATGAAGGCAAGGTTGTATCCACTGGAGAACAACTTTCATCAGTAACAGGTGCACAAAAGGAAGAAGAAGAAACAAAGACTGCATCTGTAGATAACCAGCAAATTCCAGCAGCGACGGAAGAGCAGCAAGTAGAAAAAACAAACACAGTAACCATTAATGAACAACAAGATATATTGTCAACACAAGCAGATAATGATGTAACAGCGATTATATCCTCAATAACAGCAACAGAAACAAAACTCGAATCAGTCGTAGAACCTGCGCCTGTGCTAGTTTCGACGGAACACAATGCCGATGACACCAAGATTGTATCGACAGAAGAACAACAAACTTTGTCAGTAACAGAAACACAAAAAGACGAAGAAACAAAGACAGCTTCTGCAGACGAGCAACAAGTTCCACCGGCAATAGAAGAGCAGGAGGCGGAAAAAACAAAAGCAGTAGCCATTGATGAACAAAAAGCTGCTGTAATAATTGAAACAGAAGTCGAACCAGTGTTAGAACTTCAACCTGTGCCAATCTCAACAGAACCAAATGAAGATGAAGCTAAGATCGTATCCATCGAAGAACAAGTTTCTCCAGCAACAGATGTACAAAAGGAAGAAGAAACAAAAGTCGAGTCAGTCCTAGAACTTCAGTCTGAGCCAATATCACCAGAACAGAAGGGTGATGAAGCCAAAATCGTATCCATCGAAGAACAAGTTTCGCCGATAACAGATGTACAAAAAGAAGAGGAAACAAGAGTAGAACCTGAGCCCGTTTCAACAGAACAGAAGGGTGATGAAACCAAGATCGTGTCCACCGAAGAACAACTTTCATCAGTAACAGCTCCACAAAACGAAGAAGAACCAAAAGCTGAAACACTAGTAGAACCTGAGCCCGTTTCAACAGAACAGAAGGACGATGAAGCCAAGATCGTATTCACCGAAGGACAAGTTTCGCCAGTAATTGATGCACAAAAAGAGGAAGAAACAAAAGTCGAATCATTTGTAGAACCTGAACTTGTGCTTGTTCCGACAGAACAAAAGGAAGGTGAAGGCAAGGTTGCATCCACTGGAGAACAACTTTCATCAGTAACAGGTACACAAAAGGAAGAAGAAACAAAAGTCGAGTCAGTCCTAGAATTTCAGCCTGAGCCAATATCAACGGAACAAAATGAAGATCAAACCAAAATCGTATCCACCGAAGAACAAATTTCGCCAGTAACAGATGTACAAAAAGAAGAAGAAACAAAAGCTGAAACGCGAGTAGAACCTGAGCCCGTTTCAACAGAACAGAAGGACGATGAAGCCAAGATCGTGTCCACTGAAGGACAAGTTTCGCCAGTAATTGATACACAAAAAGAAGACGAAACAAAAGTCGAACCAGTGCTAGAACTTCAGGCTGTGGCAATATCAGCGGAACGAAATGAAGATGAAGCCAAAATCATATCCATCGAAGAACAACAAGCTTCGCCATTGGTAGACTCACAAAAGAAAGAAGAAGACACGAAGATGGCATCAGTAAATGAGCAACAAGTTTCACAAGTGACTGAAGAACAGGAGGCAGATAAAACAAAAATAGTGGACATCGATGAACAACAAGACGTATCAGCAATACCAGAAGAAGAACAAGCTAAATCAGTGGCTTCTTCAATAGATGAACAGCATGCTGTATTTACAACAGAAACTGAGAAAGGAGAAGAAACAAAAATGTTATTTACAGATGAGCAAGAAACGATATCAGCTAGTGGAGAAGATACACAAGAACTGAAGACTTTAACAGAATATGCAGAAGAACTTTCATCACTTGTAGTAAAAGAAGTCAACACATTGAACGTAGTATCAATAGAAGAACATCAAGTTTCATCGACTTTAACAGATGAGAAGCAGAACGAAGAAAATGCTTTATCTACAATTCAACAAGAAACTCCATTATTACGTGCAGAAGAGGAGATAGAAGAAAAAGAAGAAGTTGAATCGAAAACTTTATCTAACGAAGTACAACAAGTTCAGTCAGTAAATGAAGATGAGAAAAGAGAAGAAGCAACGAACGCATCAGTTGATGAACATTCAACTATAGCATTAGCTGAAGAGAAGATAGCAGAAGAATTTCAAATTGCATCATCGACTGAAATTGAAAATGTTCAAGCTAGCAGTGCGTCTTCAGAAGAACAACAAACTCAGGTAGTGACGGATGATGAAACAAAAGTCTCCATCGCAAACACAGAACGAGAACCATTAGTGTCCGAAGAACAGTCGCTTATGTCAATTACACCAGCAGTCGATACGTCTGCAACTGATCTACTTCCATTCAGTGAATCAAAATCTGATGAAGAGAAAATTATAGACAAGCATATCGATATTGTTCAACAGCAAACAGATTTGCCAGTCAAAGAAACAAGTCCGTCTGTAAGTGTGACTGAATCATCGAAGAATACCAGAAAACATGTTACATGGGATGAAACAGTTGTGGACAATGAAGATGGCGAAAGTTCATCGAGCGAAAGTGTCACCGATGAAAGCAGTACTTCCGAAACTTCAATCGCAGTAACACCGGTAGAGAATGGCACAGCTGAAACTATCGACAGCAAAGGCATCACTGCATCGGAATCAAACATTAATGTCGACCAACAAGTAACATCTTCAGATGTTGCTGAACCACAGCTGACTTCAGATGAAACAATCAGTCTATCGAAGCCTTTAGAATTATCATCTACATTATCAAGTGCAGATAATCAATCACTTGCTGTAGTAGACTCAACCGATTTACAGGTCGTTTCTACTGAGCAACTAGTCCATGCATCATACTGTCCAAATGATCAGGAAAATCTACAAGCAACAGTTCCTAACGAACAAAAAATTATTCCATCTGATTCTATTGATCGAGAAGCAAGATCTTGCAGTCCTGGTGAAGCTTCATCAATTGTCTCAGATTCTACAAGTCAAGAAATCACTTTGTCAGATGTGACTGAATCACAATTGAGTCTCAATGAACAGCACGTTCATACAATAGCAAATTCAACTGATGAACAATCGATATCAACTACAGATTCATCAAAAGAAGATACGTTTACCGTTGATGAAATATCGACAACAAATTCAGATATTACAACTAATGAAGATATTGGTAAACTTGCAGAAGAAGTAGCAATAGATTTTTATAACGTGGAAACTTCTGCGCCACTCGTAGAAATCATACCACAAAAACCTGAAACATCTATTATCGATAGTACAACTCTATCATTACAACCCACAATTGTAAGTGCGATCGACACACTTGCAGATACAGTTACTAGTCGCTATATTAGTAGCGATGTATATCATGGCTATTTAGGTGAACATAAGAAATTTTTACAAGTAGGTCAAGTCTTTTTCTTTCTTGTTTGTCTAATAATTTCTATTGATACAAATCATGGTCATTATTTCAACTAGGATACATCGGTTATTGATAATAACAGTACTGCAGAATCACTTATCGCTTCACTTCGTGAAACTCTCATCACACCAACGACACCGCTGATTGAAACAATTAAAGATGTTGTTTCCAGTATGCAAACAACAACATATTCATACAAGATTGAAAGTGAAATTACACAACCTTCTCAAGATGATGCAAATCTAGCAACTGCAGTGGCTGACGAATTACCAGAAGATTACACCTATGATGGAACTCTAGTTGAAAAGGTAAAATAAAAGTCTTTGATATTATCGTAGAGCACCGCTGAGAAAATTTGTTTTTAGAATCAATTTACAATAGATAATTCAGAACAACTAAAAGCAGCATTTGAAAGTCTTCGTCAAACAGCTATTGCACCTATTGCAGTGATAACCGAAACTATTCAAGCATCAATGTCAAGCAATCGGTCAGACAATCAAGAAATATCATCTTCCCCAAATACAGCGCAGCTAGCTACAACAAATCTTGAAGGAAAAGGTTCTATCGTTGAAATAGAATCATCTTCCGGCGAACAGACAAATGATAATGCAAATAAAGACATATCGTTTGTAGCTATCGATAATATTCACGGAAATGTTTCGCAAACCATTACTGAAACAAGTCAAAATGTAGTAACGACGATTACATTATCAACTGATACACATACAGAAGGAGAGACAATTGTCCAACAAGAAAAGCCCGAAGGTCAATCTATTGAAGATAGTACTGCAGTATATTCTCTAACTGAAGAAACCAAAGCTGGTGATAGAGAATTATCGAATCATTTTCTTGCTGACAGTATAGTTCCCACTTCATTAGATACTACTGGCATTATCGCTGAATCATTGAATGAACAAAAAGAAAATCAACAAACAGTGTTGATAGAATCCTCATCATTGGAAATTCTGGTAAAGTCCTACGTTTATAAACTATCGATTATGAAAGAGAATTTGAAAATTTAGGAATCCACTTCTGTTGTACAAAAGTCAGAGGGCACCACAGCTGAAACTATTGAGTTTACCCCAGTAAATCAAAACGAGGAGCCACTAGCAATGTCTAGTCCTGTAGCAGTAGAACAAGCAGATGCTTCTAATAAACAAGAAACAACATCTGTTGATCACTCAACAGACGAAAAAACTAGTGCGTACGCTTTATCAACAATGCGCACGGATCATGCTGAACAAATTTCTGTATCTACTTCTACTCCATCTGAACAATTAGATGTTACAGTTGCACCAGAAATAAGTGAAGCTAAAACATCAGTATGTTCCCAGTTCAGAGAAGATATTCTTCATAATATTTTAAAATTTAGAATGAAATAACTACTGAACATAGTTCTGGCTCAAATGAGTCAATAGAAACAAAAACTACCTTCGAAACTTTTCATGATGTGATTACACATCCATTCGAAACAATTACGGGGAAAATTCAAAGTGTGATATCTACTTCAATCGATGAGCAAACATCTGTCAATGCTGAAAAGTCGTCTGTTGGCAAATCGGAAGAAGTAGAAGTTTCAAAAGAGCATCAGATTGCTGAAACAGAAGTAGGTTTTGATATGAGAACAATTGTTAAAAGTATCGTATTTGATGTTTAGAATCTTGCTATTGACGAGCAAACGGTCGAGTCCTCTGAAACGAAAAGTACTTTCGAAAATATAAGTGACTTTGTTAGACATCCAAGAACTACAATTACTGAAGAAATTCAAAGTGTTCTCACTTCTTCGACTACTGAAGAAGTTCCATCATTAGAACAACAGGTCAGATTACCTATGGAAAAAAAGCGTTTTTCTTATCGATTCTCTTCGAAATTTAGACTTCCATAATTACGACTGATCAAAAGAAAGATGAAGATATCTTATCAACAGCAATGGAATCAAATTTCGAAACGAGTCTAGATACGATTACAAAATCATCAACAATAACGAATGAAACAGTGCAAGACATCGTATTAAATAGCACTGAACAAACTTCTTCACCTGAAGAAAAAGAACAAATATCAACAATTCAGCAAACTCGGTCATATGTGCAAGATCAAGTTCAAGGTGAATATGAAGCACGTCCAACAACAGTATCATCTCAAGTAACTATCGTTTTAACTAAACTGCAATCTTTCCTAATTCTTTAATTGAAGATTTTTGAGGATGAAAAACAAGAATCTCAAAATGAACGTACTGTAGATGACAACATCGAAAATATTGTTTCACAACATGAAATTAGTGCTGATGCAAATAATCATCTCCCTAATGCTATTCATAGTTTAATCAGTGATATTATTAGCAAAGTTTTACAGCGATTAAGCGAATCTTCTCATGATATCGGGCAGATAGTTGAAGAAAACTCGTCTTCTGGTAGTGGTCTCACTAGTCCAATAACTGTCATCAATAGTGAAGATCGATCTGAAAGCAGTCAATCAACATTAAGTCAACAGACAATAAAAAATGAAGACGATACGTTTGATAACAAAATTTCGTCATCTGAAATAACTTGGGAAAATCTATTAGATGAAAAATCTTCGGATGAAACAATTGATCAATCATTTGAAGAAATGAAACGGTTACTTGAAGACGTTGTTCAATCATCGAATGATATCACTGTAGAGATCATAGAAAACAAAACAACAATTACGCTACCAAATCATATCCAATCTGCACCAATTATTGAAAGTGAATCTCAGCAAACAATAATTAAACCTCAAGTAAAAGAATAACATATAATTATATTGATTGCTTCAACGATAAAGCTCTTGTTTCCTTGTAGATTGATTATATTATGGTACAATCAAGTGTTCCTATGGAATCAGATTCGGTAAAAAAATAAGTGTAGTTTCCCATTGAATAAGCCTTTAAAATTGCCTTGATTGTTTATAGGCTTCAGAAATTACAGAAATTGAAAATGTTTCATCAAAACTATCATCTAATTTTCATGATTCATCTCCTACAAATACGGAAGACGATTCTCTTGAATTAATTCATGCTTTACAAGGACATAGTATCATTCATCCTTCTTCAACATTTATTGAAGTACAGCCCAGTACAACTAATCAATCATCTCTATCAACTTCTCATATAGAGAAAATCGATGTACAATCTGCATCGAAACCAGAGAGATCTGCAAGTTCTACCACAACATCATCACAAATAACAAGTTCAGATCGATATGTTTCATATGCCATTCATGAAATGGGCGATTCATCTCAAGAACGTCTACCATCGTTTCCCCTAGTAGCTGACATGCCAGTCTACGAGCCAGGCAAAACGACATCTGACGGCGCTAAAGACGAACAAATTCAATCCGAATTAAATGCTAACATTAATCGAATCATAACAAAAGACGATGATCTAACTGAGTTCGATGCAACAGAAAATTTAACCTATTCCGATGATGTACTTTTACAAAAACTTCATGCATCAGCACCAAATAGAGAGAAAAATCTCGATGCTAGTAGTACTGATGACGATGTTGATGATGCAAATTTTAATGAACTAGAAAATAATGATGTTTCAAATCTTCATCGTGTTATGGATGAAATGAATCAACATCATGAAAGTGTATCGCAAGGACTCGAACAAATTTATCAACGTTATGATATTTCAAATAGTAGTTCAACATCAACGAAACCAACTACAGACGATGTTTATATAATACCAGGATATTCTGGTTTATGGAGATCATCAGTTAATGATACTCGAGAATCGTCATCGGCTAATGATGCTGATGACGAAGATGATAGAAAACAATCTACTACAACCGTAAAAACTCGAGTAAGTTTGCGAGATTTAATGTTTTCTTTTTAAGATCCAGACAAAAATAATAGTCAATTATACGTTTGATTAGACATTTCTTCCCGGTCAATTAAAGCTTGAAGAGATTGTTTGCTTGAGATAAACTTAAGAAAAGAAAAACTTGAAGCTTATCAAAATAAAATCTGATTCATTATTATTTGAAGGGAGACTTTTTTTTCTAACGAAATCTGCGTTTGTCGAAGGTCGTAAAAAACAGAAATTGTCTTGCATTGACGAGTCAAACATACGTTTATAACTGTAGATATTGTATAATTCATGTGGAAATAAAAAACCTATAATAACTAATGAATTAAAATGCAAATTAGGCAAAATAAAATTGAAAAAATGATAAAAGCTTTGTTTGACATTTACACATATCACTGATTAAGATAGATTAGTTATACTTCCCTTTTATATATATATATCTCTTCTTTACAACCTTTATTTTATCGTTCATAAATGTTATGAATTGAAAAGAGCAAACTATTTTATCTGTTATCTAGACAATTGTACGAACATCAGACCCCAATAAACTTCAATCACTTTTACAAACACATCAAGAGATAACCAGTCACGATACACCACCAGTTCGAACAGATACATATGATGTATTTAATCGACCATTGAATGAATTTTCATTTGATATGTCAGAATCGGATAGTTTTAAAACCTGTGCATCAACAATAACGTCTTCAGTTACATCGAAACAATTCAAGCAATCAGATTTATTTAATACGCCAATATCGGAACAAGACGAACAACAACGCCTATCAAGTCCGGATGAAAAAATAATTCTTATACGCGAATGTGAACGCGGTATTTCATTACCAGCTACAATGAAAATACAATTTGATGATATGGCATTACGTCTATCAGCATCGACACCAATCGATGCTGCATTATATTCAACTACACAAACAGATCTACCATCACCATCAACATTAAGTGAACCAATGCAAAAGACAATTTCCAGTTGTCATACGAGTACAACATCATTAAGTAGCAACGAAAGTGAAAAGCAAAAACTGCCATCACAGTCATGGTTAAACACTACTAATACCATTACTGCAACCAATGAAGGACCTGATGGACGTAAGTAATAAAACTTTTTTCGATACATGAAGAAAACAAATAAAACGAAAATCAATCTCGTCAATCAAATGTTAATGTGCGTTGAATTCATAAATAGACATAGATCATGTGTCTTTTCGTTCTCTTTTTATTCCAATGAAATGATACTTTATTCATTTCATATACGATGTTCTTTGGCTGCTAATGCATCAAACACTCGATCTCAAGTGGTATAGTTACCATTGCTGCGCGTGTGCATACTTGAACTACATCAATGTTATGAGCGCACTTTTTTTAACGAATATGTTTCTTCGCTCTCTTTTCTACGGTTTTACCTTTTCTCGTTCTCTCTTCAAGTAGTTGCGATTACTTGGGCATATAAACCTGTACAACAAAACTTGATAGTTTTATTTAGAAAATATTTTTTTTTGTGGCAGCTGTTCACTTATCATTTTGTATGCGCTTGCATATAACGAACAACTACGAGACAGTTACATTATATGTCTTCAGTTTCTTTTTTTCTCGTCATATTCGATTAAAACATTGTTAAAAAAAACAACAAGGACTAATAGCGGTTGATGGAAGACTATGACATGACCTTCGAATGAATATTAGTATACGTCGTTATTTCGGTATTGTATTGTGAGGAAAAAAAGAAAAAAAAAAAAAAAAAAAATCAGTTTGAAAATATNACAATGTTTTAATCGAATATGACGAGAAAAAAAGAAACTGAAGACATATAATGTAACTGTCTCGTAGTTGTTCGTTATATGCAAGCGCATACAAAATGATAAGTGAACAGCTGCCACAAAAAAAAAAGTCAGTTTCTCTCTATATATTTCAGCAAAGGAAGCGCACAAAAAAAATTTGTTGCGTTTTATCATTATACCAAAAGTATACGCGTTTCGTCTACTGCTGTGCATGTTTATCTACCGACAGCATGCGAGCGCACATACATACTGACTTGATTGTTTTCTACCATCACCATCATCAACACGCAGCCACTATAACGACGAAACGAAAGAGAGAATTGAAGAGAAGAGAGAAAGAAAAAAACGAAAGGAGAGAGAAAAAACGTAGGCTGCTGCAGCATTGTCCACTATTTGAGATCATTCTACTTTTGCGTATGGTATAACAAAAAAAGTCAAGCAAGTTTAATATCGAAAGAGAGAAAAAAATACGAGACATAACGCATAATGGCAGCAGTAACAGCATCGGCTAACAATGCAACAGGAACTTTTATGTTTCATCCTCGTCCAACAGTTTTTGAACATCCTATCACATACGATCTTCCTTCAACAACAAATTCGACTTCAATCGTAACTAAAACTTCTAATACCGATGATTTTTCTCAGTATTATATTAGTGAGTTATATTTTCGGATTTACTTTTTCGTTGTTTTTTTTAATCTTTTTCTTATCTATAATCGTATACGTATACGTATGTTATTTCGTTTAATAGCTCTTGAATCTCGTACAACAATTCAAAAATCAGCCAAAGGACCAATATCTATTGCTGAATGTGATTCACAGGGTAAATCTGTTACTGTTGAAAATACAAGTCGTTCAAAGAGTATGGTACTTACTGGTTGGACAATACGTCAACAAAGTGAAAATGGCGAAACATTAACATATACATTTCCTGATAATTGTCTTTTAAGACCAAATCATTCAATAAAAGTAAAAATTTTCTATTTACTTTATCTTTATTTTTATTTTTTCTAAATATTTATTTTTATATTAGATACTCACTAAACCAAACGAATCAGAACGAAAAAGTACTGATCTTATCGCTTCATCATTGTCTTCATGGCATACAGGTTTGAATTTCATTACAACGTTGATCAATGCCGAAGGCAAGGTAAAATATAAACACTCGGCATCTTTGATGTCTTTCAGATGTAAGGAAAAAAATGGGCTGGAGAAAATGATGATAGTCTCATAAATTTTCTCATTCAATAGGAATACTTCTGAAAATCAAGTGTATAGAAGCATAAATTTGCCTTGAATTTTTGACTGCTCATTCATTGATCAGATACTTCATGTGTCTTTGATGGAGAGAGATTTTAGAGAGAAATATTTTTTTGAAGAATTTTTAAAATGATTCCATGCATTTTTTTTATTACTTTTAGGATCGTGCTTCATTAACGAAAAAAACAATATTCTCTTGATGAACGAAAAAATAGATCTATTTCTGTACTTTTCTTATTTTCCTGTACCTATATTATTTTAGCTTTTAATTTCGAATTTTCGTTTCCTCTTTTCTTTTTCTATGTAAAATTGCAAACAAACGTTTTGACTTTTCCAAATAATATTATAATCACCCGCACACATATTTTTCATGCACAACAAGAAAGAACAAAATGATAGATTCTAGTGAAGTCTCTTTCTTCTTCTTCTTCTTCTTTTGGTTCTATTAATTTTACAAAAGTCCCAATTTATGTGTTGTTCGCTTTTCGTGTTTCTTTTCTTGTGTCAATAATTATTAAGCAATATCAATATTGCTGTTTGATCTAGCACGTTCACTACTGTTAATATTAATTGGGTCATCATCATCATCATCATTATCACCACTCAGTTCACTTTCAGTTTCAATATACAATCGTTTGTAATTAAATGTTAGTGCTACAACACTGGTTGAGACGATAAAAAGCATAAATATCATTAAAACACGTGGTCCCCACTGTTTATAAAGAAAACCAACTGTTATTGGGCCAAATGCACGAGCTAATGAACCGGCACTAGTAAATATACCCATCATTGTGCCTTGTGGACGATCACCAAGTTTTTTTGAAAATATCGAATAACAAATAACATTACAAATAGAAAAACCTATCGTAATAACAACCGATGCTAATATATATTGCCATAGTTGCACTCGCGGTACAGTATAACACCAATGATAATCAAGTGGACAACCTTTTTCATCGCTATCAGGAGTTGTAGTTGGTAACGTTGACGCTGATGTAGACATTGATGATGTAGAAGTTACAGTAGTAGGTGTAAACGCTAAGAAAACAAGACGAAACTTAAATAGTAAATGAAGTGGAAACTTTATTTGTGAAAATTTACATGCGATTTGAACGCTCGGGTAATCGGTACCCCATGGCAATAGGAGAAAGTAACCAACAAAAGATATAACCAAACCGAGTAATACTAAAGCACGATCTTGGAATCTAATTTGATGAAAATATATTTTTAGAATTTTCTATTTTTGTTTTGTATTTTGAAAAATTACCGTTTAGCTAATAATTTAGTAACTATTAAAATTCCTACTGACATGCAACCAAGTGCACCAAGTATATATCCATTATTTCGTGTACTTTGCTCTTTAGACCATGCGTACATATCGATTGAAAGTGGTGAACCTATTCTAAAAAGTTTACATTTATATTAAGAAAAGGTTTTTCTATACTATCTTTATTTTGTCTATTATTAGCAACTTACGTTTCAAAATTTGTAAATGTTAAGTACGCAACAAAAAACATATAAAGACAACATATAATAGCCATTAATTGTTCATGCCGTTCCATTGAAGATGAAACTGAAAAACAAATAATAGAACACTTGAAAGGAAGCAATGTTTCAATAATAATAATCATAATCACTTGGTTCTGGTCTGGTTCCTTTGAAACTCTTTCTCGATGACGAAACAATGCGTACATCTTTAAATGTTACTAAGAATAATGCAAGGTTAATACCACCCGTTAGAGCACTGAAAAAAGCCGGAGCCGTATAAATGTTTAAGTAGAGCTTTCAAAACAAAACAAAAACTATAAGAATAATCTATTCTTGCGAACAAAAGAAGAATACTTTACCCAAGGCCTATGAATAGGACCAGGAAAACTAAGAAAAGCAAATAGAGCTTGGATCACTGAATGAAAAAAAAACAACAACATGTGTGCATGTATAGACACGAATTATAAGTAAATGAAATTTGAAATTACGAGGTCCAAGAATAAAACCCACTCCTTGGTAAGCCGATAGATTAGCCATAACATTCGTTCTTTCTCCTAGTGTAGTTGCTGCTGAAGCATATGAGCGCATTATCGTTGAATTAGCTAAACGTCATTAAAACCAAAGTCTTATATATATTTTTTCATTTCGTCAAATAATATAATTAATTCAGACCTGCACCAATTCCCATTATAAAACGCGCAAGCATAATCCACCATTTATTTGACACCACCAGATTGTTTATACTTTGTATGTACGCATAGAGAATGTTAGCTACTACAATAAGTGATGTACTTAGAACTAAGAGTAATTTATTATTATCAGTTCGATTTGCAATGTAACCAATTATAGGTGATGCTATCAATTGACCAATTGAAAATGCAGCGACAAGCCAACCAAGAAAACTTGCATCAGCATGTGGATCAACCTTAAACAACAGGAAAAATTAACAAAATCAATTAGTCTCGTCATATAGACATGACGTAAAACAAGGGTGTGAAACTTACGATTTGAAGAAAAGGCCAAAGTGATGAAACAGTTATACTGAATACAATGGAGCTAACAAACATTCCGAAATAACATATGCGTATATCACGAAATCGCTCTTTTTTTGAAGTTTCATTGAAGAATGTGGATGAACGACTACGAGTACTATTTTGACGAGAAAAACAAACAGCAATCTAAATACTATTGATTTGTTTTGAATAAAAATTTCATACAAATCTTCTCGTGTAGAATTTGCTGAATAATGAACTTGGCTATCTAACAGTGACGATTGTTCATCAGTTTCATTTGAAATCTGTAAACCTTTTCTTGCCATAGCTATTTCATTCAAATGAAACTTTTCTATAAGAAAAAAGGTCTAAAAATTTATATGGAATGAGATAACAGCACACATTTCATCAAAACAACCGTGCATATGATGTTGTTCTTAGTATGAAAATATTTCTTATCTTCACATTTCTTCTCATTATCAAAGTTCACTTTTTAAAACTAAAGACAAAGTATGACGTGATCTACATGTATGATGTCATTTTGTCCAAGAAAGAAAAGTATATATATGTATATTTCAAACAAAAATAAATAAATAAATAAATAAATTAAATTAAATAAATAGGTCAGGTTTACAATAATGTTAGAAATGAGGGCATAAGTGTAAATGTACAAAATCATCAAACATTTGATATTCTTTGAAAATAATATGTTACATCATTCATTGTTTTACAAGTACTTTGAGGCTGTAATAGTTGTTGTTGTTGTTGTTTCTGTCGAACATGTTGATGAATGATACTACTATTACTATGTACTAAATCGATTGATTGTCGACATTGAAGAAATTGAAGAGCCATGGGAGTTAATCTCGTTTGTTTCAATCGTTGTTCAAAGTCATTTTCACCAGCTAAATAATTAATATTAAACGCTGTCGTTCGACGTTCGCCGACCTTTTGTACTGTATCTTTTGATAGATGCATTTTAACGGCAATACTACGAAACAATCGTTTTAGTTCATGACGAAATGCTTTACCGGTTATAGCATAAAGAAAAAAATTGATCTAAAAACAGAAACAAATAACAATTGAAATTATTAATCTTTTATTTTATGGAGGAAAAAAATAATGTATAAGAACTTACACAATGATTTGAATATTGTAATGTTTCACATAATGGTTTAAGATAATGTTGTGCAAACATTTGATTATATTGATTATTTTTTTGTATATTCGTATAAATTTGTAAGCAAACCATTGGAAATGAACTTAATAGAAAAAAAAATGTTACAGCTAAAAGCATTGTTGTTAACTTTCGTGACATTGAAGTTGACAATTTATTTTTTTGTCGTGTTGTTAGAGATTGATGAATTTGTAAATTTGATGTTGAACGTCGTGCTTGAAATAAACTATGTACAATAATTGAATTCATTGTTAATAATAATATAAATGGTAACGCAGAATAGACAGCTGCATCTATCCATGGCCAAATATGTTCGATAAAAAATTCATAACGTTGATGATACGTACAATCATTTTCACTCGATAAATAGTGTGTAAATAAAAATTGCATATTAATTAATAAAATAGATATAACAAGAATTAAGACACATATTTGTGCACGTCGTACTGTACATATTGAACTAGCATGGAGTGGCCGTGTTACAGCTATGCAACGATCGACAGACATCATGCAAACAAGCCAAACGCTAACATCGCATACCGTATAAAATAAAAGTGAAAGAAGTTTACAAACAAATGTTGATTTTAATAATAATGACCATGATCGATTTAGTAAATAAAGCCACATTACAGACAAGCCGAGAAGTAGGACACTGGTATCAACTATGGCTAATATTCCCATATAGTAGCATGTTGAAAGATGAGACATACGCCGACGTCGCATGATCACAAATACTAGTGTATTGCATATAACACCAGTTAAAGCCATACATGGAAATAGTACAACAAAAATTTGTCTAGGAAGTGTAGTGGATGGTAGTGTACTTGCAGTATCATTTGACTGTATCGTTAAATTCGGAATTGATATATAAAAAGATTCCTGATGAATGCTCATCGAACATAATATAATTCTTCTACGATGAACAAAAAATTAAAATATATATATATACATATATATGTATTAATCTTGTTTCTATTCCTTCAGGGTTGTCATGCTTTTTCAACAACACAAAGAAAATGATGTGATTAGGAAAAGCTAAAACTAACAAACGGATGAAGCACACCAGACTATAATGATTTTTCCAAAGAAAGCGCTCTTCAAACATTGAGTACAAGTTTATAATGGAAGTACAGAAAACAGGAAGGACCGCGTTGAATGAACGAACAAGAAATGATTATATGAATGAATAAATCGCCGGGAGAAACTTTGCCTTTGAAGCCACCCGAGATCAAAATATAAAATACAAAGAAAAAAAAAGAGAAGCAATGAGAGTCTGCATCAATTTTTGTCATTTGTAACAATACGCCTGTTTCCTTTTCTCCATATGTCTAGTCTTGTTTTCTGCTTTCTTTTCATGCCTTTTATTTTTGATCAGATAGGAAAGAAAAACTTAGAAACATAGTCTAGATAACAGTTGCATTTTTTTTCTTTATGTATGTTGTCATGATGCTTTCGGTTATTTTTATATGCACCTGCAAGAAATTTAAAACTTTCCTTTAACGTCATCCGCAACATCAAAAGTTTTCATCTGATCCTTTTCTTCTTCTTCTTCTTCTCTCAATGCCCTAAAGGCTCTCTATTTCTTTCTTAGCTTTGCTTCTCAGGTAGAACGATGTTTTATTAATGTCTTCATTTTTTTTTCCTTCAAATAATGACATCCGGTTATAGAAGAATTTAACTTTTTAGTAACTAAATGTAAAATAGCGATATCTGTTTTTTGTCACTTTACTTTTATGTATAATTTTCCAAAATATGCATGGAACTATTGGAATAAATATATAGTCGTTTTCTTAATATAGCTAAGATCTAGTCAATCATTATATTCTCGAGTCATCTCATCGTTATATTTACAATCTCTTCGGTTATTCGATTGATGAGAAAAAAGTCCGAGGACAACCACCATAACGATTCTATTGCTTATTCGTTTTTCTCCTTAACAGTCGCTTGGAAAATCGTCATTGACCGTCAACACGTATTAATATGCACTTGTTCATGAGAGCAAAATTAGAATTCTGATTTGATTTATGATAAAAATGAAACTATGGGCGATGAAATGAAACAAGAGATTATGTTAAAATATATAAAAAGAAAACAAAAAGAAAGAAAAGGAATATAGATCACAGCTGGTGATAGATTTTCTGTTTCAATCTTGCCGCACGTTTGATGAACAATGATTATAGGCTATATAAAACAAATAATATTTTCTTCTTTTTATGATTGCTACGAATACATAAAGAGACACTTTGGTAAATGAAAGTCTTCAATTCCAATCAACTGAGTGTAAAGAGTTTTGTGTCCATTAAAGGTAGTCGGCACGTGTACAAGAGAAGAAAAAGAAGAAAAAAAGCGTTGAAGTGATTTTTATCATCATCATCATCATCCTCTACTTCCTCTATCCGGAAAGAAAGAACAATACGGTATGTTCATGTTTCTCAAATGCATGCGTGTGTATAATTTCAAAGAATTTAATTCCAATGATAACTGCAAGTAAAAATGTGCGGCACTTTTATTCTCTTATTGAAGTGATCTTCAAATATACAATGATAATAAAGAGCGATAAGCTACCTTAATAACTCGACCTTCATCTTCTCATTCTGCCTCTTTAGAGAGCAATTAGACTGTACATAATAAGGCGTACGATGATTGGCTAGAGAGAACACAAGAGAAAAGAAGGGGAAAATAGAGGAAAAAGATAATCTTGACCATCATTTATCGATCTGATTCAAATCATGAAACGAGTTAATACATACGAAAGTGGTGGTGATTCTGATGATGAATTCGTCGAGTAAGTATATTTTCTTTTTCAAAAAAAAAAGATGTCTAGCATAAGTTTTCTCTTTCTTCTTTTTACGGAAATGAGAGTCTCCTGAAAATTTTCTTTAGTAATGCTTTTGTCAGTTGTAAAAGTAATTATAATAAAACAAAAATTCCATTTAGAAAAGAGTTATTTTTATATTGAAGAATCTGCAAATTACGTTATTTCTTTTGGTGAAGGTTACAGGAAAGAAAATTACACCTACGAATGAAAGAAGGAAACCGGAGAAATCGGCTATGGTCGAATTGGGACAGAAAATGAAGCCAATTAAGAAAAAGTGGTCGCAATTTGGAATGAAGAACTTTATGTTGATCTCATTTTTTATTCGATTCCAAATTGCGACCACTTTTAATTGATTAGTTATCTATATATATATATATATATATATAATGATGAGTTGTACTGTAAGGACAATGTTGATATATAAGCGTGAAAAAAAAAGAGTGCTAATGAATATCATACAATGAATACGAACGTTACTTGGTCAACTACCGAAAAAGATGAAAAGGCTCTTCTATACAATAACTATTCATTTCGTTTAAAGCGAGAAAATAAGAACAATGCATCAATTTATATCTGCACTAATAAATGATGCTCTCGTTCTAGCGCGTTGAAAAATAATGTAATAAAAAAAATAAAATGATGAAAACCATAATTATGAACTGAAGTTGTCAGAAAACGTTCAAAACGTTTCGCGTGCTATTTCTCATCGCTACATCCGCATTATAAAAGATAGTAAAAATAGTACCGATGAGTAATACTTTTCTGTAGTCTTTTCAATAATGTTTTTCAATTAAAAAGTGGTCGCAATTTGGAATCGAATAAAAAATGAGATCAGCATAAAATTTTTCATTCCAAATTGCGACCGTTTTTTTTTTCTTAATTGGCTTAATTTTCGGACGCAATTTGGAAGCTACGCAGAAATCAATAAATGTTATTTTTGTCTTTTTTCTTAATCTAGTTCAAGTTTAAGTCCAAGAGATTATGAATACGACCATGAACATGTAAACAGTCGAAAGAAACGTCGTGGTGTGATTGAAAAACGTCGTCGTGATAGAATAAATCACTGTCTTACAGAATTACGAAGGCTAGTACCACAAGCAATATCAAAAGAAGGTTCAACTAAACTTGAAAAAGCTGAAATTTTACAAATGACCGTTGATCATCTTCGTTCATTACAACAAATAAATGCAGGTATGTTTTGTTTTTATTTCAAAATAGAAGCTTTCTTCTATTTTTTCTCTCTCTCCAAATTATAGACTCAAATAGTCTTTGCCAATCATGGCCTATGTTTGATGCACATGCGAGTGGCTTTCGTGAATGCGTCGATGAAATATCTCGTTATTTAATTTCAGTGGAAGGTTTTGATATTCAACATCCATTACGTTTACGTCTTCTATCACATCTTGAATGTTTCACTGAACGAAGTATAAGTCCATCGTCATCATCACATCAATCATGGCCAATGTTGCATCAACAAACACCAAGTGCTTTTGCAACACCACCTTTGTCATCTTATTCATCTCCAACAATTGGATATCATCATCAAACTACTCCAAATTTTCATCTGCATCATTACCAACGACCACCTATTGAGTCATCGTGTCAATTACCGCCAACGTCGTCAACGTCATCATCATGTATTTAATTGATTCTTTCGTTTTTTTGCTCTACTGTGTTGATGTATTATGCGTGAAGTATAAGTGCTATAAAAAAAATTGCTCACTAGAGATTAATGCTTCTCTCTCGTGTGTATGCGTGTGTTTTTGGCTTCGTTTTAAGTCGATATCAGATTATTATTAGCTATAAAAAGAAGGGAAAAGAAAAGAAATAATGTGTGTTTATAGAGAAATAAACGCAAATGTGTATGTTTGTATTTTTTTTTTAGCAGCTAATTAGATGATGAGAATGGAAGTAAATTAGAACAATATGCATACAGATGGTTTATTATTCATTTATACAAGAGCACTTATGTTGGATTTATCGAATGAATAGATATAATGAGATAGCTAGCTATTTTCGGATGATGAAAAAGAAGAAAAAAAAATGAAAGAGTAGGTTACGTTTAAAAATAAAGAATGTGAACATTCTGTCATATTTTTTCTTCTTCTTGACGTTGTATAATGATTTTCAATATTAATGAGGGAATTTATTCCATATGTTTAATAGCAAAAATATTCATGCGTTCATTCAGAAAGCTCAGCGAATCTTGATAGATTGATAATCGAATTCAATCTTAGAAAAATAAAATGAATGCATGACAGTTTTAATTAAATATCATAGATATTGTAACGGAAATACTCCAATCTTTTAATGCGTGAGCTGGAAGATAATCTCTTTCTCTATATCAAAATAATAAGTGCAGTTGAATAGACGAAATAAATAATTCTATTGATCAATCTCAAAATTACTTTCTCAATAATTTATCAAAATAATTATGTGATTACTAATTTAATCTCAAAAAAGATAAGTCTTTTGGATTGGTAATAAACTGATCCGAAAGAATAGATAGCTATGAAAGCTATTCTAGACTTTATCTGCATTGAATATAAAGTAGAGATGTTGGAATTTGCCACTCAAATAAAAAATTTCCTTTAATTATTCTCACTCTTGTCTAGTCATTAGAAGACACGCAAAAAGGAATCCATTCATTTGACACAAAACAAAGCCATATGCAATATTAATTATCAATCTTTCCATTCAAACAGCCTTGGATTGCTAAGTTTAATGAAAGAACAAGCTCTTTGAGTAGTTTCTACACAACAATGAATCACTGACCATCTTTCTCAAGCTACTAGCCTTATTTTGTATAACAAAAAAATCTTTTTCATTATTTGAATTTTTTAAATAAAAGCTGTTTTATAGAAAAACGTCTACATGGCGTCCTACGTTCGACAATGTTACTTTCTAACCGACATAAGTAACCCATGTAATAAAAACTGCATGAAAATTGGCGGTTAACTGCGGGCTTACCAGCTCCCATCAGTGAAAATTTACCGCGGCAAACCACCGGTTTTGATTAATACCACGGTTAACCGATTCGTCTTTGACAGAAAAAGTATTTCAAATCATCAGTTAAGCTACTTTGAACATCCTGTTTTTTTACTTTTACATGCGATAGACACGCACAAAATACCACCGGTTTTACCGGCCCGGTTCCCGGTTCCCATATCAATGTAATTTACCGCAGGAAGGATAAATACCGCGGTTCACTGCAAACAAATGATCCGGTATTCGCAACATGGGAAATTTGTTTTTTTTAGATTAGTCTTCAAGTTTGAGTGTATCTAACATAAAAATAGTTCAAGTCATCAGACTTATTCTTACATAAAAGATTAAGCGCATCGTATCTAGGTCACATGTCAATTTAAAATAATCTACGATTGACAAGACTGAAAGACTAGAGGTGATGTTGTTTCTTTTTCTTGAAAGATAAATCTTCTTATTTTTATTGTCGTATATTTTGTTGCATTAAATGTAAAACAAACACCTGAAACTTCAACAACAAGATTAGACATAAATGTATGAAAACGTTAAATGATTACATTCTGATTAACGAGAAAAAGGTTTTGTCTCATTTTTTTCTTCTGAATTTAATAACTGCGGCCAAATAATGTATAATATTTTGCTGGATTTTTACAATCCGGATGACAACATGGTTGATTTTCGGCAAGTTTTTCTGGCTGATCAAATGGAATACATAGACCTTTAGCACCCATAGCTGGTGCGCCTTCTTCAACCACAACATCACTAAACGAACATTTTTTTGTTCAAGTAGAATAAATAGAAACAAACAAATTTTCTTAGCTTACCGTGCACTATCTTTTTTAATCAGATCTTCACATGCTGGCTCACCACAGAATGGTGTTAACATTATACATGAGTTATCAAGACCTTTTAAGAAACCAGCCCAATCTTTAACGACTACTGTATGACTATCGAGTTCTTGCTTAGCTCTATAAAATATTAAATGAATATTTTAAGAAATCTAAAGCAATGTAAGAATTTCTTTCTCGTACTTTTTATATAAATCATTATGAATTTGATCAAGAACTTCACGTAGTTTAATTTCACTATTTTCCATTGGTATTGTTGACTTAACTCCTGTATGTCGAAGTACAACTGTCAACTGTGAACGTGCCTTGTCATTGGGACCAATTTCAAGACGAACCGGAACACCTAAACGCAGAATAAAATGAGAATATAAACTTGTCTATCAAAAAAGAACATTAACCTTTAACTTCCCAATGATTGAATCTCCATCCGGGAGTATAATTATCTCTGTAATCACCATATACACGGAATCCAGCCTTTTTCAATTTTGTTTCAATCACTTTACACGTATTAATTAATCCCTCTTCATCTTCTTTGGAGAATGATGCTGTTATTCCACATGGAACAATAACAAACTAAAATAGAAAACATATTCTCTTGACACATCAAAAGTTTAAAATGCAATTAAAGTGTTCTTCAAGTATTTTTAATTATGGATCTGTACGCAATGGATTGACAAAAAAACTCAAACAAGGATATATTTAGAACATGACAAAAATTATGGAAAGTTTTATGTTAAAAAGTGAGGAAACCTTAGGAAAAAAACTGAATCCGCCTAGATATAGTAGTGAGAGTATTTTGTATGTTTCTGGCATAATCACATTATCTAAGCGATACTATCCGCCTTTAGTTTTAGACAAATTAGCGAAATTTTCTTTTATACATTAAAGCGTCTATTGCACTTAAAATTCAATCAAAACAAGTTTCTATTGAATCTTTATGTGTTTTCAGCGCTCAATTGTCATTTTTAGAATACAGCTACCTAATTGCAAAAAAATTGCTTCAAGAACATGTAGTGAAATTCTAATGAGAAGTATGCCAATTACGTGATTTAATGACAAAATGACGAGTCATATTTTTTCATAGATAAATTGATTGTAAATTATTGAATATTGCTAACTATGATTCGAGAACGTCGTTATGCTTCGAAAAATCAGTTTTATATCGTTTCTTTTTCTATTGAAATTCACTCGTTAGAGGGTGAACATTAATTACTAGTATGTGATATATATGTATATAATTGGAAAGTATCACAACATAGATTCTCATTAGAACAAATTTTTCAATAACTTAAAATTTCACAGCCATTGTTTGTACGAAAACAATTAGGGCAATTACTTTGAATATTAAATTCAATAAAAATGTGGAGAACTTGTTTCTGCATATGTTTTTCTGGATACTGTCGATACTTTCGGTAATCTTCTTCATACAACCATAAAAAAAATAGGACTATCTCAAATCCTAAACAGCTAAGTTCAACGATAAGAATTCGATTTGCTTTTTTTCTCTCCTGAAAATGGAAAAAAATAGTTAAGACCTACTTGATATTTAGCTATACGTGGCGGTAAAACTAAACCTTTGTTATCACCATGTATCATGGCCATAACACCGATTGTTCGTGTAGTTAGACCCCATGAATTTTGATAAACATATTGTTTAGCTTGTGTTTGCGGGTCTTCGAATGTAATGTCAAACATTTTCGAAAAGTTTTGGCCTAAATGATGTGATGTTGCTGCCTAAAACAAAGCAGGACTGTTTAGAAAAATATTTCATTTTGTAAATTTTACTTGAATTCCTCTTCCGCTAGCGGCAATATAACCCTCGATTGTTGTTGTCCAGTCAGCACCAGCGAATTTTTCTTTTTCAGTTTTACGTCCTTTAATAACAGGTATTGCAAGTAGATCAGTATAAACTCTTGCATATAAATCAAGAATTTGATAAACTTCTTCAGCAGCTTCTTTTTCTGTTGCCCATGCCGTATGACCTTCTTGCCAAAGAAATTCTCGTGTACGAAGAAACGGTTGTGGATTTTTAAATTCCCATCTCTATTTAATTTTCAAATGAAAATAAAATAACTTTTGTTTTTACTTTTTTCGGTAAAACATACGACAACGTTATTCCATTGATTTAATTTTAATGGAAGATCACGATGAGATTGAATCCATTTAGCATACGCTGGGTACATAATTGTTTCACTTGTCGGACGTACAGCAATCGGTTGAGCTAATTCACTGTCACCTGATTTTGTTACCCAAGCAACCTTTGAAAATAATTAAGGTTTCTATTAGATTTGAATTCTTATTTATTTTTTGTACATACTTCCGGAGAAAAATCAGCAATATGAGTTTGTTCTCGATGAAGAGCAGCATGAGAAACAAATAATGGAAAGTAACAATTTTGTACTCCCAATTCAGATATTTCAGCATCGACAAAAGCTTTTATTTGTTCCCAAAGAAAATACGCCCATGGACGAAGAATATAACAACCACCCACATCATAATTTTCAATTAATTCGCCTTTACGAACAACCTAAAACATAGATTAATTTGAAGAAAATTTTAAAAAAATTATTTTTAAAGTTTACTTACTTGTCCATACCAATCAGCAAGATTTTCTTCTTTGGCAAATTCAATGCCAAGCCTAGAAGAAAAATGTGTTTTTTTGTCTTTTGATGATTACATCTTCTATATTAAACTTACTTGGTTACTTTTTTTGAATCTGTACCAGCAGCACCTGCATTTTGTTCATTTTCATGTTTCTTTTCTGCTGATTTTTTTTCTGTCGTTTTTTTCTCAGCTGGTGGTTTCTTTTCTTTTTCTTTTCGTGCTGGAGCACCTCCACTCGGTGCAATATCAGTACCTGTTAATGTTTTGTATTGCTCTTTCAATTTTAATAATTGATCAACAGCAGCGGTAACTTCCTCCTAGAAGAAAAAATTTAGAAGTAAAAATAGTGATAAAGACCTTCCTTTTAGGCATACTTTGCTACACTGAGTATTAGTTTTTAAATTACGAACAAGATTAGCTTGTTCTTCTATACGAGATTTTAAAGTTTCAACATCAATATTATTATCATTAGAAGTCATCCTTTTCGATAGATAGTGTGAACTTGATCGGTGACGTGTTTAGAGATATGTACTACTATGAACCAATTGCTTCTCTTTTTTTATTATTTTTTAACATTATGTGTGAGAATATTTAGTCTCTGTCGCTAGAGATCGCTAACTCTCGGAAATCAGCCGTACTTCTATGTAACATACCTTTGATGTTGATTTATTGGTTTTAAGCTCGCGAACTTTTTCTCCTTGTTGAGTTATTTGTTCAGCAAGTTTTTCAGCTTCATTAGACGCAGTCGGTGCCGATGCAGCAGCCGGCTTTTTGTTTTCTTTCTGTACTGTTGCCGATGCATTCGTTGGCTTATAGTCAATACCTGTTAATTTCTTATATTGTTCTTTTAATGCCAAAAGTTCTCCTACAGCTTCATCAACAACGGGCTAATTGAAAAAAATTAAATATTATATTTTTTTAATCTATATTTGATTTACTTTTAGTGTTGATTTATTTGTTTTAAATTCTCGAACTATTTCACCTTGTTTAACAATTCTTTCTGTTAGTAGATCTAGTTCAGGACTTGATACTACTGCTGTAGCTGCCGATTTAACAGCACTAGCTTTTGTAGCTGGTGTATCCGTAGATCTTAAAGATGTGGGTTTTTCTTTTGTAGCACCATCCGGAATACTCAATAAACAACATGGTTGTTTCGTTGCAGCATCATATGGAACATCACAAATATAGTAACCTTTGCGAAGAATTTGAATGGTATCACCTTTCTTCATTTGTGCCATTTCCGGTTCACCAACAACATCATATTGATTCTAAAAGATTTTTGTTTTTTAACTTCGTTTTAAATTATTATAATTGTTACCTTGGATGCATAGTTCACAAAATTCTCAAATGTATCTCCTTCGTCAAGTTTTGCTTTAGTCATGATATTATCATAGTGAATACAGGTAACAGGTGTTAATGGTGCTTGACTTGTTTCAGCAAGCCATGTCAATTTGAGAGTGCTCTTAAAATCTTTATTGTCCAATTGAGTTTCACCTTCCATGAATTCGATATCACCAGAATCTTTCCTAGAATAGATAAGTCACGATAAAGCACAATAAGATCAAATCATATCTTTTAAAGCTTACTTTTGAATTCGATTGATTTTGATATTTCCCCAATTCATTAATGTAACAATTTGTCCTTCACTAATTAAAACAGCATCATCTTTTTCAATGAATACTGTCGGACCATAGTAAACAGTTTTCATACCGATCGCTGGATCTTTTGGATGTTTCTGATGTTGTTGGCTTTCTTCTTTAGTTATGTTTTTTAAGTTAATTTTCACAAGTTGATTTTTCAATAATGCTGTAAAACGTGGTGCTACTGGATCGATTTGTTTCTTATTAATTGCCCATATTTTATCCCAATCCATTAAAACAACAGATTTCGACGAACCTTGTGCAACAATAAATTGTCGAAGACCTTCAACAGTCATACCACGTCGAAGTATGCCACGTACAGTCGGTAAACGTGGATCATCCCAACCATCAACAATATGAGAATTAACAAACCAAGTTAATTTTCGTTTTGATAATACCGTAAATTGCATGTTGAGACGTGCATACTCATATATGAATGGTTTTCGAAGACCTTAAACGAAGAAAAACAAAATAGGTTCAGAATAAATAGAAAAAGTTCTTTTAAATAAAAAGTAAAGCATATACCAAGAGCGTCAAGAATCCAATAATATTGCTCATCTCGATCATGATATTCAGTTGTTCGAAGAGCATGTGTTACTAAAGTCATACAAAATACAATGAGGAATACTTGACATAATTTTTCTTTACCTCCTTCGATACAATCAACAATTGGGCAAGCAAAATCATAAGTTGGATAAACCCTTTAAAGACAAAATTTAATAATAAACAAAAAAAAATGAACGAAATCGTTGAGTCGCATTTTCTTACTTATATTTATTTCCTGTTCGTACATGTTCTTCTGGTTTACATCGATATATAGTTGGATCACGCATACAACCATTATTTGAGTTCATATCGATTTTCAAACGAACACAACATTTTTGTCCTTGCTCATTTCCAGCTATCATATCTGACCATAGTTGTAAATTTTTTTCTACGCTACTAGTTCGATTAACCGATTCTTGCCGTTTCTCACGTTGTTGTTTCATTAGTTCTGGTTCGGTATCATCGCAATAGGCTAAACCTTTTTCAATTAGTTGTTTACAATAATTAAGCAATGTATCGAAATGATCAGATGAATGTGTAAAACGATCATATGAGACGCCTAACATTTTTAAATCTTCGAGAATAACCTATATTGATAATAATAATAAAATCTCAATGTCAACTTAAATTGTTCAAATACCTTCTCAAAATCAGCATTTTCTTTAGCTGGGTTTGTGTCATCAAAACGCATAATTAATGTTCCTTTGAACAGTTTTTGATAATATTGATTCAGAAGAGCAGCTTTAGCATGACCGATATGCAAATATCTAATATTGAAAGAGTGGTTCAACACAAGAAGGAAATTCTTTATGGAAAATACACAAACCCGCTTGCTTCTGGTGGAAAACGTACGACAACTTCGCCTTCCTTTGCATCAGGTAAATCGACAAATTTACCTTCGTCTTTCATGGTTGATTTTTGTGAGATACTACTAGTTGATGAGCTCTCTGCCATTATTGATTCTAAATGAAACTACAGAAAAATGATTTGGTATATATATATCAATGCTTTATGTCTTGTGCAAAACGACCATGACAAAAGTGGATGATGCAATTCATTAGCGATGACATCATGCATTCTTCCTTTTCTCATTCGTCGCTTGCACTCTTTCTACAGATCGATAGCAAAATAAATATACTTAAAAATCTGTCATTAAATGTTTTTAATTTATAGGATAAGTTCGGGTGACGGTAAAGTAGTTTCGTTTCAGATTATAAACACTTCTTTATCAAGAAATTGTGTGCTTTTACCATCAATAAGATGGGCAGTCAGAAGAAAAACTATAGGAAATAATGGCATGAGACTGAATTGATTGGAATTATTTAAGACAATAGAGCAAGAGCAAACAATGAAATGGGTTATTAGCCAAAAGAATTCTTACTACTACTGAATTACTAAAAATAGATCATGACCACTTGTTCTTACTAATAACTCTCACCAATCAAAATGGGCACCTGTTAAACTAATTTAATGCCCACATATAATATGAATAAATATATTTC
Organism: Rotaria socialis; assembly: GCA_905331475.1. NCBI lineage: Eukaryota > Metazoa > Rotifera > Eurotatoria > Philodinida > Philodinidae > Rotaria > Rotaria socialis. The sequence goes on along the minus strand of CAJNYU010003363.1, from coordinate 54,443 downwards.
TAATTAAAAATCACTGGGTTTTTATACGATGATATATAAAAAGTATGATATATTTCTATATAGATGGCGGTAGTTGATTATCTTTATTGGTAAGTGATATATATTTACTACTTGTATGGCGTAATTATATGCTTTAGTATTTCGAGATGCTTGTAAACGAGGATACCCTGGTCGAAGGAAACGATCAGTAAACGGTCGTATACGATACAAATACGGCCCGTTTTACGTGCCGTCTTTTCCCCGTATAACAGGCGCAGTAATACGGCCGTATGTTCTATAGAATACGATAACATTACGCCGGCTTTACAAGGTTTTACGGCTGATATACGGTGTCCGTGTATGGCCGTAATACTGCCCCTATTAAAACGCCTTAATTCGGCTTAAAACGGCCGTTTTACGACGGAATATGATGCAAAAACGACCGTTTAAGGTAATGTCACGCCGGTTTACGGTGGTCCGTTTTGATCGACCTGGGTATGCTCTCAGCGAGTATATATATATATATATTACAACACTTCTTGCCAATCTTGTTTTACAAACATGGGTACAGTTTAAACACATCATACTTCACGCGTAGTACTTATTGAGAAAAGAAGGTAAAGTTAGACAAAAATCAATGCGACAAATAGATGAAGTCATTATCTTCAGTAAACAAATTCGTCACATTGTTCTATTTTCTAATTTGAAATCATTTCACAGCCGTTCGAATAAATCTATTGTGGCTTGAATATATTTGTCGGAATTGAAATGCAAGTTGTAGTTCCCTCGGCTGTAATAGAATTGGCCGAAAGAAAAAACGTCGAAAGTAAAAAATGTCGAAAAAAATAGTCGAAAGTGCTATAAATCGAGTTTGAGGATACGCTGTCCATTTAAAAGTACAACGATGAATACTTCTACAGATTGTCCATATAGGATTGTTGAAAAACTGGTTTTATACTCTATCTATAGCATTTTCGACATTTTTTCTTTCGACATTTTTTACTTTCGACGTTTTTTCTTTCGGTCAATTTTATTACATTCGTTCCCTCTACTGAAAGGAGGGTATTACGAAAAACGAGTTAAATGTATTCGTTCGTCTGTTCGTTCGCTCGTCCAATAGAAAAACAGATGCATAAGCTTAACTAACCCTAAACAATATCCTGTAGGGATAGGTTTGACCGAACATAATTGGGGTCGGAGAACTGTAATCTGGAGTGACATTTTTAGAGTTTATGATCCTCAACTTTTTTAGTGAAAAAACAATTTTTCGAGAAAATAGTTTTCCTTGTAAAGTTTGATCAGATGCAGTCGGGCTCGAGGGAGTCGAATTGGAGGTCAGATTTTTGAAGTTTCACTTTCTACCTTTTTTTAGGGAGAGAAAGAGAGTTTTTTAGGAAAAAATGACTTTGTTTAAAGTTTGACCGAAAGTTTTTGACGTGGAGTCATTCGATTTTAAGTGTAGTTTTTCAAAAACATTGTGTCATCGTTTTGATAAACAAAGAGAGTGGCACAGAATGAACACATGAGCTTTTTCAAAAAGTAAAACTAAATGATCAGCAACTGACGAGTGACTGGTATTTCGAAAGCGTTTAGGAATACCGCAACGACGTTATTAGTAGTTATGATCCTAAACAAATAAATAAAGTTGATTCAAATAAGGTAGTGGCTGTCGCTGGATCGATTATTAAATGCTTAATAATCTTTCATAGTTCAAGCTAGTTTATAATTGCATTAGGAGCTGTTTAGATCATCGTATTTTCGTGATAGGAATTCTTTGTCGGCAAACTTTTTAAGGATGTCATTCGATGATGTTGATAGTGGTATATATATATATCGTATGCTTATATTGGATTTTATTACGCATCGGGTATAGGCATCTTGCGGTGAAGTTGATTCTTAATTTGGCAACGGTTATTCGTGATTAGCGTCCCAGAGGGGCGCCGACGAACGACTAGCTGGTCACCTGGATACATCCTTGTTTCATTGTGTACGAAAATTTGATTATTTGAACAAACATGGTTTTGGAAAATGCTCCACTAAGGTCCCTTTCAACAAACAGTTGAACATAACTACATGTCTGTATTTTGTGTATAAACCACTAAGTTGTTGAAGGCTTTTTTCGAAGTCTTCAGTTTATACTTGATATGCCAACTTGTATTGTAGCACGTAGAATTCTAGATTAGCGCATCTACGAACGTTCGCAAACTGTCCAAGTACTCAGGAATCTTGTCTTATTCTTCTCAAAATTGTGAGTAATTTTTTTCATATGTAGATGAAACTGAATTAAATTAGTCCCATAACAGTTCTTTTCGGGTTTCCTGAAAATTCTCTTTGTTTTCATCTAATAATTATATAATGAATGAAGCGAAGCTTTCAATCAATCATGCAGTGTTTAAAAGGATCACGTTCACCGCATATATACAACGAAACTAGTGGAGGCGGCTAGTCGTGAGTGGTGCCCCTCTGGGGCACCGAGGGTGTGGGTGATGGATACTATGGAGGAGTGCTCAAATGTGGGTGCGAGCGAAGGGTATATATGTATTAATATGTCGCATATATCGGAAAGTTAAATTAAAACTAAATCTATTCCTAGATTTAGTTTTAGTTTAACTTTTTTTTTCTCCACTTATATTCGAACTCGAATCAGACAGCTACTCCCTCAGATGGGAGGTAATGAATTAAAAAGACTTTCAAGGGTCTTTCTCCGTTGATTTCGAGAAAGAAGTCTTCGAAATACCAGAAGTTTATTGTAGACAGGTTGGGATCTGTTTGCGTCTACCATGGTATAGTGAATGATTTTGAAGCAGTGCGTGAGATTACCGGGATTAGGGAAACCAGCTGGAAATTTACTTTTCTGCCGGTGCGATTATCCAGGATGACGAGGTGTGGCGGTACCGGGAAATCTGCGCACGATTTCAGGAAGATTGAAACTTCCGGAATTTTCCCAGTTGGAATCGGTCGGATTTCGCTAGTTCCGTCGCGTGTTCCGTTTGTATTCCTTTTGATCGCGGGTTGACTCCGGGAATTTTTCCCAATGGTTACGGTGGCGGGAATAGTGCGAAATACTCCGGTTACAATATGGTGAAATCCAAACGGAATACTGTTTCCACTTTCCGGATAGTTTTTCGGTCAGTTTTCGGTTGTAATGTACTTGGAAATCACCGGAAGTATCGGGAAATTGCGTCGTTTCCTTCCGTTTCCGATCGGTTCCGGAGTCCGAAATCATCGACCTGGGTATTCTCTATGATTGAGATCATTTTTTTTAATCTAAGAAAACATCTCATCCATAGGTGTATATTACTAAGACAAAATATATACATTGATCTGTATATATTTTTGAAAATAAGAAAACAAGCTTCATCATACATTCGAAAAAGCCAGCTATCGCCAAAAAAACAAGTTCGACGGTAACTAAAAGAAAATCATTATAAACAGGAGTAAAAAATAAATCCTTTGAAAAACAATTAATTCTTATAAAAATCAAATTAATTTCAATGGCCTCAACAAAGACGATTTCCTTCAATCGGTTCGCCATTTTCTTGTGCTATAGCTAATTCTTCTCGCGCATTTTTGTTTATTTCCAATGGTTTTTGTTATGATTGTTTTCGAAGTTCAAATACTGCAACTAAAAATAATAATCAATGTAGATTGAAAAGAGAAAAATATATAACAATGAACCACGATCATCATTTGTTTGTAGTTGAATTCAACGGAAATTTTCTTCGATTCATTTCAGTTAAAAAATTTATATCAAAGTCATACATATGTTCAAAGAACAATTCTTAAAATCAATTGAAGCTTTTCTTCTAAAAAGATGAAATGTCGAATATGATCACATGCATTACGAACTTTAGCAAAAAAAAATTTTTAAGCAATTTTACAAACTTTATCTGTGCTTAATATCTTAACTATAATAGCTGCAAATGATTCTTGGTGGAAGATCAACGTTCGTCGATTTTTTAAATTTCTCTACCTTACATTTTCAATGAGCCCAATTTACTTTAAATCAATATTTTTTTTTCATAAATTTTGAAAAATATTGCACTTTTACAATTCCTACAGAATTTCAATTTATATGATGATAGTGATGAAAATATTGAGTAAACAAAGCTCAGTAATTATTGTTTTCAGTTGAAATAACCGTAATTTATGTTTATTTGTTTAACAATGTATAAAAACATTTGAATTAACATCAAAATTCAGTGAACAACATATTTACGAGTCATAGTTATGTGTAAGGGAAAGAATCAAAGAAAAAATAGCAAAGGTTTCAAAATCTAAACACCTTGGATTTTCAATAAAATAGCCAATAAACTCGAACGTCGTTATGGAATCGCTCTTTCAAGATAGTTTAACTTATCTGCATATAAAATGAAAAACTATCAAATTTTTCAATTCAGTCTAATTCACGACTGTACTATTCGAAAAATCAAAACATAATGAAAATATCAGTTCTTGCATTTTATGTTGTATCTAATCCGTTATTTTCATAGTTTGACTGAGCTTCATTTTTTCGAATAGAAAATTACTCAAACTCTCACAAACGAATACATGAAATTTATATTTATGCAAGAAAATGATATTGATGAAAATTCAATACGTAAAAAAACTGCTGATGATTATCAAAGAGAACACGATTGCAGAACAAAATGAATCACATCGAACAGTAACTTGAATTTAATATCAAAATAAAGAATTTTCTTGACATAAAACAATGTTTTCAACTATTTGATAATTATTTCTACCAATCTCTGATCTTTTCACTGATTAACTATTTTTATTATTACTGCGGGCAAAACATTTTAAATTGTTTTACCTTTTCCAATTGTATTTCTTCTTAGTCTACACTACAAAAGGGTCAATGAATCATGAGGTGCTCAGCTTAACTCAATTGTTAGTCACTACTAATTCGTATATAAAATGAACGACCAAGTTGAAACATAAGATTATTTATGATAAAATAAATACCATCTTTCTACTTCTTTTTTTAGTTAATAAAATTGAGCTATTTGTTTCATGAAATTCTATATGTTTAGGTCGAAGCTTATGTTCTGTTGATGCAAAAAGATTGAAAAGAATATTAAGAAAAAGCAGAAGTCATGTTACTAGTTGAATTTACAGTGTTATTCAATTATGTTTGATTTTGACGCAAGAAACAGAAAATCTATCAATGGATCATATATTTGTCGATTATGCAATCTTATTTTACGACAACTATGTTAATTTTCATGTGGATATCGTTAATGTAACATTTATTTTTCACCAAGGGATATAATAGAATTTACAGAATGTCTTGAACACAACCAGTGGTATCAAATTATTTTATACTCAAAAACTAGTTTGTTTTCTTTTTAAAAATAATGTCGATCGTACTTTGGAAGTATAACAAAAATAATATACTTCATAATATCTAATTTAATTACAATGTGAATACATCTGATGAATTATTATTTTAGAAGCAGCTTAAAGTTTCACATTATTATCCAAACGGTAAATTTTGTGGAGAAAAATTCAATTCAATTCAATGATAGGACATGACCAGCACAGACAAAAATGTCTGCACTTTGTTTACTGAAAGAACTCGTTAAATAAAAAAAATAAAAGATGAATATAATTAACTTAAATAAGCGAATCTGTTTAAGTTTGTCGAATTCAATTCGCAGAATATGATGTAATTGATATTTATCAACAAATAATTGTTGTAATGATACATAAATTAGAGTTAGCAAGTGCAAGAAATTTACCAAACGATAAATATGTTAGATTCTTTGATCCTAGATAATAATTTTAAATTTATTCACAAACAAATAGGAGAACATTCTTCATTTAGATCGAAGTATATTGGTAGCTAATCGTGCAATTGTATTTCATATCAGTGGTGTCGAGATGAAAATCAGAATAGAGCAAAGTGCTTTTTCGTTAGCAGAGTTCTTTCTCGAAATCTGTGTTCAAAGTCACAGTTTGCTCGTTTACTAAGTATGAACATTTTGAGTCATATTTATTCTATTTCTGTTGTAGAATTTATGGACTTGTAACTAGGTAGCAAAAGTAAAATATCCCATCAATGAAAAATATTGAATGTCAGACTCGATTTGAAGAACGATAACTTGTTTTCATTTCAAAATATACAGTGAATGAATCAATTTATTCGCCTCCATTTTATTCATCACCAACTGACTACAAGAAACGAGCTCGACTTTAATTAAATGAGCACGCAACGCAACTGCTAGACGTACACTTATGTCTCTGTTTTTTATTCAAATGCGTAGACTAACAAATGATACGACTTTAAAGTTTCTCTTGAATTGCAAAATCACATAAATGTTAAATCGAATAGTTTGCGAAGACTACGCTCAAAAATTAATGTTTCTAGTGGTACAGCGAAATTGTTTTTATTGGCGAGGATCCAACAAAAATCTCATCCATATGTTCGCGATGATACAATATTTATCAAAATCATGGTTGATGATGGTGATATGTCACAGGCCCCGATCCATATCCAACAATTATTGATTAAAAAAGAAGTAATGTTATCACAACAATCAATTGAAACTGACTTCGACAAAGATCATTACAATGGCCAACAAAGTTCCACATGAAAACTTCCTTTCTTACTATCATCATCTATTGTAATCAAGTGTTTTGTATTAGTTGGTGCTAATTTAGACTTTGATATGTTTACAAGTATTTTTACATTCAGTTGTTTAATTACATCATCAGAGTTGAGGACTACTGTTTTTCAAGAATATTTGAATAATAATAAAATCAATATACCATCAAAACAGAGAGAGGCATAGTTATAATTAGAGAATCACATTTTAAAAAACATGATTATTAAAAGTGAATTGGCTTAGTTTTTCTACTTGCAAAATAAAAAAGAGATGATGAGAAAAAATCAACATCTTTGAATTAGAGTAAAAAATTAGTAACATGAATTACAGCCATTTTGCTTCGCATTCTCATAGTAGTGCTAGGATATTAAAGAACAATTGTAAAAATACTTCATATTTTCAAACGATGGATGCACCGTTTTTATGATTTTTAAGATTAAGAAAAGTTCGCTATCATTGGGTATGGAGTGTGGATGCCCAGAACGTCAACCTCCACACGCACACATCCCTTTTGATCTCAATTTAAAATAGAATCCTAGTCTGTTGAAATAGAATAATCAAAAGATCGAGCAGAGGCTTAATGTCTCGTTTTCTAGTTACAGTCAGCATCGATTTTTTTAAAAGAAATTCGCCACTTGACATCACAGACAATTAAATTTTATAGAGATAAGCATTTATTTTGCTTTGTCACCACTCCATCGCCTACTCGCTTACTGAATATTTCAGTGTTTCTATATGTAGTTCTTTTTAATAGAATTCATATTATTACGCGTTTTGAGAAGCATGAAAAAAGGAGCTAGAGCAAATAGAGAAGATAAATGCTGCCATATCGTAAAGTACAGATAAGAAGTCATTAGGAAAAAAATAGGCAAACGATGTAGGTAGTAAGAACAACAATACTTTATTTATTTCGAATTCTGGTTCGTGGTGAGTAAAACATTAGAAGATTGAACCATCTCTCTATTATTACACTAAATATATGAATAGTAGAATGATGAAAGAAAGAAGAAATTAAAGACTATTTTATGTGAATTTGTGGTCGAATTTGCGATTTTACTCAATGATGTAATTACAATATTTTGCTCCTTATTCAGTAACTATTTTTATACGTCAATCAGTCATGTTCAACACACTATAAACAAACTCAAAATTTCATTTCTTTTTCTATGAAAACTAATGGGACATCATAGTTCTCGTTTTCACTAAACCAGATTAGGATGAACTCATTTTGAATCCAATAAACTGTCTCTATTGAATGAAAACTAAAACTTCTGTATTTTTTTATGAATATACAGTTTTAGCCAGCAGTTGCAAATTCTTGTCTGGTCTGCACTAATGTTATACATTACAAAATGTTAGTTCGAAATCAATCCTACTGATGATGTGGCTATTTCAATGGCATCGAATAAAAACAAACTTTAAGTTTATCTTATATTCATAAAGTTTCGTCACCTAACAAAGATGAGAACATTTCAGCAACAGAGCAATGTATCGGCTATATGAAGTGACTCCAATGTAGGGTTCATCTCATATAGAAGTCGACAAAAAACGATAAAGAGAAAGCTTTAGATTAGCTAATACAAGGTGTCTTTTGATCATAGGTGTGTAGAAAATCTATTGTCCAGCGCACATAAGGTTAGGAGTTTATACTATGAAATTTTTGTCAGGTGGCACCGAAGTAGAATGAGTAGAGAAAATTGCTGAAGTATAGATCAGCGAATATAAGTTTTTGAAACAAGTAGAGTAGTAATAAGATTTAAATGGACTTGTGAATTTTTTTTACATAAAAGCAACACACGAGAAGTTTTTTCATCGTTGAAATTATGAAAAACAATGAATACACATTATTCTTACGAACATGTTCTAACTTAAAAATACTTGTTGAAGTGAATATTCAAAAACAATAGAAAATATGAACACTATAATATTGAATTGATATTATATAACTTCCTTGTATTTCGTAGAAACTTTGCGTCTATAATATGTACACTATATATTTACTTCTTTTCATATATTTCTGTCTTTTCCTTGTGGATGCGAGTCAAGGGGGGAAAAGTGAACTTCTGTACTTCTTGTGCTTCTTGGCACTTCTCTGTACTTCTGTTAACTTCAACCTTAGGTTAAGATTTTTGTTTTTATTTTACTTGAAACTTTATATTATGATATTTATTTTTTTCTGGCGATTAAAATTAAAGTGTGAAGGACACGCATAAGATCAAGTTCTGTAGAGCAAAGGGAAAAATAAAGTCAAAACGAATACAACATATAGCAAGCGAAAAGAGCTGAAAATATCCCAGGTCATTATCGATCAGTCGGTTCTTGTCGGACGGGTTATGATTCCGACGTAATATGGTGACCGGATTCGGTCGGTTAATTTCTGGTGAATTCCGATGATTTTCTTTGTTTTCTTATGAAATCTGGTTACTGGATTCTCCGAGACCCGGCCAGATTTACATTGCCGGAAAATATCAGGTCAGATGATACGATTGGACCGTATACGACGTGATCCGACAATATCCGGTAACGAAACTTTACCAGAATCCGCCGTGCCGCATGACGCTCAATTCATGGTAGATCCGGCTTAATCAGTATCAACGGAACCAATCGGATCATATCAGAACCGAACGGTCCTACTCACCAAATTAAGCCACTTACTAAAACACAGATCTGGTCGACAACATCTGTAACTATTTACCAGATGCTAAAGGAAAATCTTGTGATCCATTCCGACCCTTAGTTAACAGCTCACACAAGCAATGAAAAGCATGAATTAAAAATTATGCTTCATCCAATAGCTTATTTATGAAAAACCAATCTACATCAGCAACATGATTATGTATTTATTGATGCTGAGCGAAATTATCGATCCGATTGAATCTCACTCAACCCGCTTATCATAACTCTAGCTAATATAACCTAATTCTACGATCAACTCCTGGTCTAACCCGAAATCCACAGCCATTAATGATAACCCAGGACACAATAAACTTCCTATATACTCATACTATGGTGTTCGTCCATGCAACTCGACAAAATTTACAACGCGTTACAGACGTGTTTACTCGGTCTGACAACACCGAAAGCATCATTTAAAATAATCAACAAACGCTTTTGCGGACGCTGAAATGTTGCTTACACATAATATTAATAATTTCATATACCATTAAATCGTTTTCGGATGTAACTCAGAATCCACTTTCACGAAGAAAAGGTACGTTGGAATGAGCTAAAATGCTTATCCGAACGATTATCTATGTCTTAGTGAATTTTTCTATCCCTCAAAAATTATCTTTGGAGTGATTTTGTGTTCGTATTTAAGCAACGAGATAACTCTTGAATGATGTTCACAATGTTGATGATTGATGAAAAGGAAAGCGGTGATGATCCAAAATGAAAATCCGATGCATTTTTTTATGAATTGTTAACGATTTCGATGGGTGCAAAATTATGTTGGGAGCGATGTTTTCAAGAACTGAAATGCAACAAAATGATGCAGTAAACGGGTTTATAATGTGTTTAATGAATACGATGTATAGTAGGTTTGTTCTCGATCATCCTTAGTATGGGTATTGGTGAGTCAGCTGTTGTTGTCTTCTGGTTACAATTTTTTTAGGGTGAGTGCTGTTGGGGGAAATGTTTGTTGTGGACCCGTTTGAGCGGTGAGGCTTTGTATTATGTGTCATTATTCATCAGGCGTAGTCGTTTCGGTTGGTGTGCGTGTTTCTGAATACTACAGTTGATTCATCTTGTGATTAAAGAACGCTTGTATGAGAGATTTTTTATGAGGTCCTTGTCATCGGAATCTGATGGAATCCGGTTCAATATGTGCTGAAGCCCTTGTGAACCCGGGATCATCCGGTAGTTCCGATCTATCAGTTGCGACAATGTTCGGTTGTATTATCCGGCAGGAAACGACCGGACCATTTCCCTTTGAATTCCGGCCCGGATTACGGAGCAAAAATTCCGGCGAAATCTCTGTCGGATCCTGGCAGATTTGAGTGAGAAACATGCCGACTTCTGGAGTGATCCGTTGTTGGTTCCGTTGGGTTCCGGCAGGATCGAGTGTCTTGGACATTTATACCGATTTTCGATGAATTATATACGCAACACGTTGATTCTTGCAGGATTTCTTTGATGCTTTTTGCATTTTCTAGATTTCTCATGATCTGTGTAGCATGATGGAGCAGAAATCACCCAATATGGATCTCTTGATGCTCGCTATCAAATGCTGCTTTCCACGATCCTCTACGATGGTTCGTTCCAAAGGCGATTTTAGCAGGATTTCTTGGATGCTTTTGGTATTTTTCAGATTTCTCATGATCCGTGCTTGAGGATACAACGAAAATCATATGGAATCAACTGTAGGTGCTCGCGAACGTGTTAGGGTATAGGGAGTGCTCCGAAAAGATCTGTTGGAAATGTGATTTGATGATTTTCGGTCTGATCTGGAGGAGATTTCTGGACTGGTTGCATTGTTTAATGTGATCTGTATGAAAATGGAGTATAATTGATGTCTGTCGTGTGTTCACTATCGATCCGAGGGGTTTACGAATGCATTTTTTTTGTTCAAAGTTACGGCCGTAAACGGTCGGTTACGATGTCGTTACGGTCGTATACACTGCAGTGTTTGGTCGTTTTCTATTGATGATACGGCCGTATACGACACGGCGATATACGGCCGTAATACGGTGCATACCAAAACGTTAAAATTCGGCCCGTATACGGTCGTAAATTCCGCGTATACGGCCGCTTACGGCCGTATCTATTCGTCGTAATGCTCGACCTGGGTAGTTCTGAGAAATTCTACAAGGCCTCATTGCCCAATTAATTCTTTAGTGACATGACTTTCTCTACTTCAAGTCAAAAATTGATATGCTAATCTGGAAAAGCATTCACAAAGATCTTGATTAGATGTATAACTAGCTTTTTCAACTCTTTTTACAGTAGACAAAGAGTTCATTTAAAAACTGAATTTCTAATATGCTATCATGAGTCTATGATGTATTCTAATGATGTTAAGTTTTCAAATCATTTTTTCATTTTTTTTTCATAGAGAATTCACTAATACAGTTGTCATTTTCTTACTGAAGAATCGACTTAAAAATATGAGTAAAAATAATTTGCGTTGTGTTTTCTGGTCTTCGACTATCTATAACAAATAATCAAATTCATGAAATAATAGATTATGTACTATTGACTGGGAAAATAATCATTCGATGATATATAAGAAAGAAAAGAGAATGAATGGTAAGATTATTGAACTCAATCCGTAGTAAAATAAACAAAACAAAATGATGACATTGGCCGAGAAGTACCGACTCAATTAGTATACTTTACAGTCGTTTAACTTATAATAGTAATATAAAGTTAGAAATATTTTTGTTCTTTTCTCATCAAGAATAATTTTAGTGATACTACTAGAGAGAGAGAGAGAGAAGATACATAGAGACAAAAAGATATACGTATAGGGAGAAAATGATATAGACAAAGAAAAGAATACAGGGAACGATTACGTGTTGTTCAGTAGGTGATTATATGTCGTCATATACAAGGATGTCCATTAGCACTATAAGTCCAATTACGTCACGACAAAATATGTTCATTAGTTCTATGACTTATGAGCGGACGTCCAGTGGTCCATATAGCCCCTATTTAATCTCGTCATTTACGAGGGACGTACTTCTTGGCACACAAACATATTCTAGAAGTAAGAAATGTACGATTTTCTAAATAGAAAATGTTCTAATTACTTAGATTTAAGTGAAAGAAAAATATTCTAGCAAAAATATATTTTGATCATAATAATATAATACAACGCGTATAATAAGCTCATATAAGAAATAAATCGTTATATAATTATTATATGTTTGTCTGTTCATAGAAAATAGAGACTCGCATGTATATAACATCTCAAAAACAAAGCAAAAAGATAAATGTCGATAGAACTATTTTGATGCAAAAGATCTCATTTTAAACATAACAAGGCACTATGATATAATTGTAAAAAAAAAGAGCATTAGAAAGAACAATATGCTATATTTTTTCTATAGAATAATCTTCCAGTATAGAAACTTATTCTGAGGAATTTCTAGAAAAAAAAAAGAATAATCTATTCAAAGAATATTACTCGATACTTTCGAAATTATTTCATATACTAGCTATATTCGAGAAAGAGAGAGATCTCCTTTTATTCTTATGTTTTCTCTTCTAGTTAATATTCCTGCGAATGCCACGTGGACACAGAACGGAGTGACTATTGCTGGAGGTCACGGGACAGGGGGTGCCACTAATCAACTCTGGAGCCCTCATGGTCTCTTCGTTGATGATGATCAAACAGTGGTTATTGCTGATCACTGGAGTCATCGTATCATGCAATGGAAGAACGGCGATACAACGAATGGACAAATTGTTGCTGGTGGTAAAGGCCAAGGAAATCGATTACATCAATTGAAATATCCAACTGATGTATTAATTGACACAGAGACGGATAGTCTCATTATTTGTGATCGAGGGAATCGACGAGTTGTACGATGGTCTCGTCGTAGTGGTACAACACAAGGTGAAATACTCATCGATAACATCGATTGTTTTGGATTAGCTATGGATGAACAGAGATATCTCTACGTTTCTGACGAAAGAAAACATGAAGTAAGACGATATCAATTGGGTGAGAAGAATGGCACTATCGTAGCTGGTGGTAATGGTAAAGGTAATGGTACCAATCAACTCAACATGCCGGGATATCTCGTTGTCGATCGAGATCATTCAGTCTACGTATCAGACAACAACAACCATCGTGTAATGAAATGGGTGGAAGGTGCAACAAAAGGTATTGTGGTCGCTGGAGGACAAGGTCAAGGGAATGCTCTTACACAATTGTATCATCCTAATGGAATCTTCGTCGATACGTTGGGTACACTCTATGTAGCAGACTGGGGGAATCATCGTGTAATGCGTTGGAATCAAGGAGACAAGAAACAAGGCGCTGTAATTATGGGTGGAAATGGCAAGGGAGCAGGAGCAAATCAGCTCCAGTACCCCTGGGGTTTGTCTTTCGATCGACAAGGTAATCTCTATGTCGCCGATGAAAGTAATAATCGTGTCCAACGATTTTCTATCGAATAAGACTGGTGAACGGTTTTTTCTTTGTTCGTTTCTTTTTCTATACTTTGAAATAAATGAACAAAAAAAAGAAATTTTCTTTTACTGTTTCGCTTCAAAGAAAAGAAAAAAGCTAAAATATAAAATTACGTCATATGTTTCTTTTCTTCTTCTCTTTTTATTTATTTGTTAAATGAAAAGAAATGAGTTAAATAAAAGAATTTGCTATTTTTTTGCAAAAAATATTACTTATTAACGTGAAAAAAATTAATTGTGTCGTTTTGAAAATATTAATTATTTAAATGAAAATAAAATTTTGTATTATTTAAATGAAAATAAAATTTTGTATTATTTAAATGAAAATTTCTATGCTTTTGAAAATATTTCTTGATAAAATAAAATAATTTATAAGTAAAGTGAAAGGAATTTTTTTTTGTTTTCACAAAATATGTATTATTGAAGTGAAAATATTTATGATTGAAATGAAAAGAAAAAATTGAGTTATTTGAATAAACTTTATTTTAAAAATCAGAAAAAGAAAATTACAAAACAATTTAAACAACAGAATGTAAAAATATATATACATACATTTGTGTTCGTTTGGATTGAATTGAATTGAATTGTTTGTTGAATGGAACTAGAACATAAAAATAACAATTCATTTTATTTGTTTGAAATAAGAAAAGTGAAAGTAATTATATTTACTTTGCTGTTGAAGAAATCGAGATGAACTAAAACGAAATAAGCAGAAATAAATTGATTGGAATGAAAAATAATATTTTTTTTGCTTACCAGCTAATAGTCGCTCGCGCGACCAAGAATTACCTTGGTGGTGCCATAGAGAGCCAAGGCTCTTCACGTACAGGCATAGATCTAGCGTGTATAGGACGTACAACAGGTAGATCTATATGCAGCCTGTATGTGCTATGGGCACCTAGGTAGGCTTGGCCAGTTTCACGCCGAAGTATGGAAGGCCTCCGGAGGACGTAAAAAAATATACATATATACAAAGTATACTTACTTTTTGTGTATTACTAAAATAGAAAATAGAAAAAATAAAGTTGAAACTAAAATAGATGATAGAAAGGCAATTATAATCATATAAAATTTAAATAAATAAATGGGATAAAAAGCTGAGACAACGAAAAAAGAATAAAAAAAACTAAAACTAATACTTACCTATGATATTGAACAATGGTAATTGCGAATACAAGCTAAAATAGTTAAGAAATAAATATACATGAATCTAAGAAGAAGAGAAAGAAAGATGGGGAATGATTTCTAACGTTGAAAATCATTGCTATTTATAGTCATTTTTGTTATTCGTAATAATTAGACAATTGGTAAGCAATCGAGATCAAATGAATTTCATTTCTATTTGTAAAATTTACCATCCCGCTCACTACATAAAGTGGTCTTTTTACGATTTTAATTGATTGCTATGCAATCGATCGTGAAGATCACAAGCGTTCCTAAGAGTGGCAAAAAAAACAAATCTTGTAATATGGGTAGCAATATTTTTGATCCCCAAAAAAATGACTATTGATCACCAAAATGTGTTAGTTGCGAAATGATCACCAAAAAAATGTACAAATGATCCCCAATCTATTTT
>CAJNYU010003363.1:8580-37855 GCA_905331475.1 Rotaria socialis | reverse complement strand
TTTTTTTGGTGATCATTTCACAATAAAATAGATTGGGGATCATTTGTACATTTTTTTGGTGATCATTTCGCAACTAACACATTTTGGTGATCAATAGTCATTTTTTTGGGGATCATTTGTCTATTTACCCTTGTAATATTGACTGTACCGCTAATTGATCTTTTATTTTTTCGTGTTACATCGTATATGCACTAACAACAATTATTGACGATCTTTTATATTTATTTTTCTAGATGATATTTTACATGTATACAAAATTTGCTCAACGTTTATGACTTATTTTTCAATTAAATCTTGATATGAACATTCAGTTTCCATAATCGGATGCATGTTGCAATAACGAAAAATATCGGATTGGTGGAAAGATCGATTTGGTACAAGAACTAAACTTCTCATTTCAAAACGCAAACAACTCTCAGCACCTATCGTTTGTTTGTTTCTCGTCGTCTAACATAAGTTATTTCATGAGGTTGCGATGTCAACAAATGTATGCTAGTTTTTGTTGATGATGATGATGATGATGAGTAACCAGATAAACACCAGTTTTGTAGTTTTATTCAATTAGAATTTTTCTCAAAATAACTGAAGAATAATCAGATAAATTCATACAAACTGCATAGAGATGTATATATTCTAAGCTTGAAAACATCTCTTCTCCTTAGATATTAATTCTGCAAAAGTTGAATCTAAACAATGAATAGTTAGTTAATAAAAAAATAAGCTGGTGAATTCTAAAATGTGTTTTTAAAGAAATGAAAAATGACATCGTAGTCGATATAGATTAGATTAGATTATTTTATTCCGAATGAACTTTTTTCGTTTATTCTTGGAAAGACTAAAAGGACACCTTGAAAATTCATCATGGTTGATAGAAAAAAAAAGAATCAAATAGTAAATGATAAAATTGCATTTTTGGCAATACGAAATGAAAAACTTTCATCTAAATAAGCATGAAGGATTTTTTTGTAAGTTTTTCGAGATAGTTTATTTTGAAACTATCTATGTTCAGAAGATTGAACAAAAGTTTATATTTCTTATCGGAAGATATGTCGTTTACTGGAAAAAAAATTCTATTTGTATTAGCCTAGAACAAGGATACGTGGTACATGTTTTTCAATAATGTTCATTATTAAAAGTATCGAAAAAACAATTTCAATCAGTAATATGATCTCTAATCGCTTCTAGATCCAAAAACCCAATGAGAAAACATTTTGTTCTTCAACAAGGCATTTATAAAAAAAACAATCGGAATGAATTGCATCGCTTTCATGATTGGGCCGATATTGATGCCACGCTTTGATGATTCTCCTTCCTTCTCTTTCTACTCTTTTTCCATTGTTCTAATATCTCTCTCCTATATATACGTGTGTTATGTATGAAAAACATGTTTGCCGAGAGTGGCACAAGCTACTCCAATCCAGTTGATCGTTACAATGACCTTAATCCTTCCCAGGTTGATCAAAACGGACTCGTTTACTGTCTGTTTATCGACGGTAAACGATTTAAAAACGGTATATTTACGGCAGTAAATAGGGCGTATTTGCCCGTAATACCTGGCGCAGTAATACGGCACCGTAAACGGGACTGAATTTTCATGGTTTACGGCTGTTTGTGCTCCGTACTCTCATGATCATACGGTACGTACTACTGCGCCAGATATTACGGCAAACTTTCGCCCGTAAAGTAACCGTATACGGACCGTACTGTTCGACCTGGGCTACTTTTACATATAGAATATATTTCAAGGCTTATTATTTCCGTGTAACAGCAACTAGCAGGCTCATTTTATAAATGTTTTCACGAGTGCTTTGTAATACATCTGTTCACTATATAAAAATAACTCCAAGACAAAATGAGTTGAAAGTTACGTTTTATTTCTATATTGGTAAAAACTGAAAATAAAAAAACATGTTTTTGATAAGACGATGAAGACTATTCTTGGGTTGCATTATATTTCGAATAGTTTTAATATTCATGATAAGTGAAATTTCCAATAACTGCAGTGAATGCATTAACGTGAACAACTTTCCGGAGCAGAAAATTAAAACATTGATTTTTGAAATCTTGAAAGATGAGAAAATTTAATATCTTGGCGAGAATCGATTTATTAGCTATATGCCCGGAAAAATAAATCCGTCTTTTGTGTTTTTCTGTCTCGGCGTATACCTACAGGAAATTAAATAGACACAAAAATTTATTTTATCAAAACCATCCACACTGAATATAAATTGTTTGTTGATTAGGTAGTTAGTTTATTGATTCGTTCTCGTTTAGTCGCTTCAAGTGAATCGATCTTAGGAATAAATAATACAGCATTAATGACGATGTTTCCTGAATCTAACATACGCCATTCAATAGTCTGCATATCGTCATCTGAATGTGGGGTATACCTTGGAACTGTACATGGAAAGCAAGAATAGCTATTTTTTCTCACGCTACATTCAAGAATAGGTAATAGTTGCTGATCACCATACTGAAATGCTACGGCATATGTTGGATCACAGCTATAATGTACACTGGGACTCACGAAAATAGCATCGACAAAATCAGCAATGCTAGAAGCTTCACGACCACGTCGAATATGGTTTTCACGACGAGTAATACATTTTCCAGCACTGACTACAGTTCTCGGTACCACGAGTCCATCAGCAATAATTGATTGAACAAATGAAATATTCGTTCCATGATAAACTATCTCTGGAAAGTTAATAGGGTCATGTTTTTGTAATAATAAACAAGTACATTGAACAGGTTTTTCTCTTAAAATCAATGGTTGATTAATAGAAGCTGCGATGACCATATCAACGGGTAGTGTTAATAACATTGGAATAATATTTATATGTTGTATGAATGCATGAATACCATTCAGCATAGGCAGACAAGTTCGACGAGTGTTACAACTAAACCAATATGGGGTAGATATAGCCAATGTATATAGACGCGCATATGCAGCATTAGCCATGGATACAAGAGGAAGTTTGAGAAGTTTCGAAGTATCTTCATAAAGATTTGTTTCAAACAAACACAAACATTCCGATGAACGAAATATTTCATGAACAGGTGAAAAAATTGCTCGAACTTCAAATTCCAAATCATTTTTTACAGATCCTCCGGAGAACGTAAATATTAAATCACCAACATTAATCGTTTGCTCATCTATTGAAGGTTTTAATTGAAAATGAGTGACAATACCTACTGATTGAAAGTATTTGTCAAATACATGAAAATCAAATTCAGGATCTTGATGAATGTTGTATTCATTACTAGTTTTTTCATCGTATGGTTTTTTATGAAGAGTAAGACAAAGTGGTGTATCAATCAATTTTGAATTTAGATAACGTGCACGATATACAGCGGATAGTAGAGTTGTTTCTTTCGTCTGAAAATTTAATGAACGTCCAGCAATTGAAAAATGATTCTGTTCATTCTTTAAAAACTTAGTTGATAATATATATAATAAATCATCATATGTAGTAGCATGATGCAATTGTATTTTCAAATTTGGATCATCATCTTGATTATCTTCTAAATATATATGAACATCAATTAATTTGTTCGCGAGTAAATTGCTTTGATATGCTACTAAAAGTTGATGGATCATTCTTGCTCTATCTAGATTTATTTCTTTTGAAAATCCTTGTTCAAAAATAGTTAAGTTGAAATCATTTTGAATCGTTATATCTGCACCATATTCCAGTAATAGTTCAACAATGTTAAGATGTCCGTGATATTTTGCTCCGTGTAATGGAGTATTTTTAGGTGTTTCTCTTGTTTGAATATTAATATTAGCTTTATGTTCTAATAACCATTTAACAATATTGTACTGACCATGGCAACATGCATGATAGAGTACACTTATACCTTCAGAATCGATCGTGTCTGGGGATTGAGTACCAAAATAATACTCAAACCACCAATCTATACCTTGGCATGCCCTGTCAAACATGTTTTGATCACGCATAGATCGAAAAATATTCATAATTTTATCACCATGTTTGCTACCTTCCTGCTCGGCTGTTAAACCCCATCGATTATAAAAAGTTGAATTACAACCTTTATTAATGAGATAATCAACAATTTCAATGTGACCCCCATAACAGGCAAGATGTAGAGCAGAGTTTCCATTTACATCAACAATATTCAAATTAGCTGATAATTTTTCTACAAGTAAACTTACAAGATCAAAATAACCTTTTTTACTAGCACAATGCAATAGAGTTTGACGTTGACCATAGTATTCTTCATCAATATGTTGTACTAAACTATTATTCAAAAACCAGTCGATATCATTGACAGCGGCTCGTACGTATGGTGTTTGTTTGAGTTCACTGAACGTCTGTTTTACATCATCATTAGCAGCTTCAGCTTCAGCTGTTCGTTCTCCTATATTTAATATTCTATGATCAACTCCACTCTCCAAAAGACAACGTACAACATCGGCATGTCCATAAAAAGAAGCAACATGCAAAGCAGTACTTTTCGTGCGCTGTGATAATTCAGGTTGGGCTCCTTGTTCGATTAAATATTGTACAGCTACCACATTGCCAGCACGTGCCGCAACGTAAAGTATTGTTTGACCTGTTATAGGATCTTGAGCATTGATCTCAGTTATACTAGCATGATCTAATCGGTCTATTAGAGTTGATATTAGAACAGGTTCAGCAGCTAATTGTTGTATAGTATATTGGCTTAATGGTAGATCGGAGATCCATTCTTTAAAAGAATCATATTTCTTGCGTTTGTCATAATCGGATAATGTTTCATATGCACGAACTTTAAGTCGGAATTCTTCAGCAGATATTTGCTTCTGTTTATATTCATGAATTATTCGTCGATAGCATGCACGTAATGCAACAAAGTTGATATTTTCAGGGACTTCTAAAACTTTGTAGGGTGTTTTACTTGGTACTGCTCGTATTAACCGTGAGACCATTGCTTATCTGAACAAAAAAAACAGACTAAATAACTTTTGCTAAATTAACTGACGTTAGTAAAATACAGATATGTCAAAAACGTTTTTTCGTTTTCTCTGAGAAAAAGAAATAAATATTTATATAGATATGAATCATCTTATTTGTTTTCTTCATTTTTATTTTGACGAAGTGTGTCGCTTTTGTTCTTACGGTAGAAATCTTTCTAGAAGTGCCCTCTCAATATTACAATATCTTTCTGTCTGTCGAATTCAATTATAAAGCGACATCAATTAGATGCATATAATTATCGATCGAAATTTTAAGTGTTGCATTCGTTATTCAAGTTTATCTGCACTATTAAAGTGTAGTAGTATTCATTTATTAAAATTTTTATTGCAATACAACAAAAAAGAAAGATACAGTAAATTAAAGTTTTTTTTTTTTTTTGGTTTTTAAATATTCTTATTGACTTCAAAAGATGAATTCAAAAAGGAGAGAAAAAAAATTGTATAAATATAATTAGTTATTACCATAGTCAATATAATAATTAAGATTATTGCTGCTATGTGGTCCTCCAGTAAATGAATTATACGGCTTCGTAAGTGTCCATTCAGATGGTGAAACAATGGTACGTGACCAATAGTCAACATATGTACTTGGAACAGGACTACTTGTACTACTTTTTGATGAACTAGTAGCTACAGTAAGTGATAAACGACGGCATTGTTTGTTCATTGAAGATGTATCAGACGAACATGACGACGAGGACGATGACGATGATCCATTTAGTTTACGGCGAATAATGTAGATAAATGTGATGAGTAATACGATAAGTAGAATCAAGGTGAGTCCAATAGCAATGAGAATATATGTATATGGAGAAGATGTAATATCGAAAGGAGATAGACTTTTGTTTGATGATAAATTATCAGAATCAATGTATGAATTCGATCGATGAGGTAGTTCATCGGCAAAACAACATTCACGTCGATTTTCTGGACCACAACAAACGCGAACTCGATTATTAATTGGTTGACAACTGAAACCATTGTTCCAGACACCTAGAAAAATATTCGAATTAATTATAGAGTTCATTGTTTTCAATTAGACACTCAATTACCTGAGTCATCTAAATATCCTGAACAACTATTGGACACAATCATGAATAATCTAAAGAAAAAAAATTGGAATAGGAAAAACAAAACATATGAACACATCAATATTGTTCTATCTCACCTGTATGAAATATAATAAAACTATTCTAATATTTATAATCTAGACGTAAGATTGACAGTAGCAGCAGACGCTGACTTGCATCATGATCCGTTGTTGATTGAGAAAAAGAAGAGAAAAAAAAAGAAAGAAAGATTGAGAGTTCAGACGAAGATAGCCGATGGCGATTCTTTAGTCTCGTTGTGAAAGTCTATACTAAAATAAGACAAGCATACTCATTATTTGTATTTCATGCAAGAGTCACACCTTGCAGACACACACACACACACACACGCATACAGAATATACGCCTGCCATCCTCGTTTCGCTCACTGTACATCGACAAGAACAAATTTTTATTCAATAGAAAATTTTCTTTCACACATCATTTCGCATGAATAAACGACTCAACTGGATATAGTCATGCATAGTACAATGGGACGAAGGAGAATTATTATCTTTTACAATGCCATTTATATATACATTAAAAAGTTCAACCGAACGAAAGTGTCCCTAAATAGTAGTAAATTGTATAGCTATATATACGTATATGTGCGCATAGCAGGAGAAAAGATTGTTCATCAGCAAAGCGCATATTTGTCACTTACTGATATCCAAGAAAAAGAAAAAAAGCATTCTTCTTGGATATAATGCCTAGACGCAAAAGCGGTATTTTCAAACGAATACTTTCTTTCTCGATCATCAATTTCTGACACGCGTACGCATAACAACAATCTAAAATAATAATAATGATGATCGTGTGTCTCAATGGCAGTAGCATCACTGCGATTCCTCCTCACACGCCCACACTTGACGCGACGGTGCAATACAAATGATGGCTAACATTCTTCTGCATCATTCTTTATGCGTTCTTATGTACTCTCTTTCTCTCTCTCTCTCTCTCTCTCTCTCTCTCTCTCCGCTCGATAAGATGTGACGATGGCTGCTGTGCACATTCACTTGATTAGATTTGATGTGCATATACATACGTACATAAATGTTATTCGAACGAATCAATGAACAATACCGCCTGTGGAAAAAAATAGATCAACTGCTAGTTGAATGATGACTATAATGCAAGATTAGATATTTCTATGATATCTCTGATAATTCAATCTTATGGTTACCTTTTGTTTTCTTACCAAATATTTAAAATAAAAAATAAGACAACTGATAATAAATATTTACTTTCTGATTCCTCAATTAATTATCGAAGAAAGAAACCCTTCTATTCTAATGAACGACTATTTGTGCTCTGTTAAGCATATATGAGACAAATGTACGATTCCAGATGACATCGTATGTGCTTCATATATCGTTCATCACCAACTAATGGTTGCTCTCCAATCATTATTTTCTTACTTATTTTCGTCTCTGACTATATCGATAGGCATGGATCGTGATTAGAATTAATCAATGAGATGCATAAATCTTCGCCTTGTTCATCATATTGTATTATTTAAATAAATCGACAAAACATTGACCAGACATACGTGTCACTCATGCCGACGCTACTGTATACATAGATCATATCGAAGAAAAAAATGTATAAACAAAAAGAAGAAGAAGAAAAAAAATATATATATATATATATATCTGAACTAAATATTTAAATTGTTCAACTGACAATGAAGAATAGAAAATAACAAAAAGAAGAAGGTCAACATTCTTGAACTTGACTTTATATATTTATCTTGTAATAAAACATTGAATATCTGCTCGTTCTATCTTGTCAATTGAACACTAATGTGTTGTTTTCCGGGCAAGATAATAAATACATCACAATAATAGTTAAGTATGCCGTCAGACGGCTGTTCAAATAAAGACTTTTCCTGTCTTGTTATCAACTCTATAATTTAAATCCGATAGTGATTTCTAATGTGTTTTGTTTGACGTTCGCGTTTTGTTTTAGAGTTAGCTAAATGATTATCAGATGTCAGATTATATGTTCAACCTTTTTTTTCTTTTCTTTGTTTGATTTGAGCAATTAGATATATTAGTATGTAAGATTGATGTGCTACTGCTGATTGAATCCATCACTAAGTAGTGAGAGCCCTTGATGATATCTTTTTCTCCCTGTCGCTCCCTCTCATATGCACACTCACATACGTTCTATTCTTATACCTTCAATAATCATAAAATCTATCCTTTGTATATACGTATATATCTTATCAATAGATAAATAGATAGACAAATCGACTTGTCAATGGCAAGTGGATGCGTCTGGCATTGCTCAATACATGTTAAAAAGTCGTTATATTATAAACATATTTTCGTTCTTATTGATTTTGTTTTTTATTATTATTATAATGAAATTACATGACATGTAATAAAGAAAAGAAAAGAAATCAATAAAGAACTATTATTAATTCTTATGTTGAAGGTAAACTACGGCCATAGCGAGTATTACCGAAGCGTCGTCTTTGTCGAGTCGATGAGATTTTTGATGCAACACGTTTCCATAGATTATAATTCGGTTCATGTTGTTCACTTTCATCCATGTCATTTAAATAATTATACCAGGCATTGTGCCCAATTAATGATCGAGATGGGTATGGACTTCGTTCAATTTCGTCATATGATAAAAATCGAACACAAGCAACTTGCTGTTGATTCAATAAAATGCATATAAAAACAATTAATATTGGTAAACGACACATGTTTAATGTTTGTTTTTGTTTTTGTTTTTGTGATAATCTAATGGTATAAGTTAGTTGAAAAAGAACTAGAAAAAAAAATCGAAGAGCTATATGAAATACCAATAGTAAACTTAATTTTTCAAAATAAATTTCTTCTATAAAAAAAAAAACTTCATCAATGGTTTTGTTAATCATTGTGCGATATAACTTATGCTCTTTATTCTATTCTGTTTTTGGTCTCTGTAACCAAATGTGACGGCGTCATTGTTTGAAACGCTTTCTATTTTACTTTAATTTTGGTGAATAGATCGATAGAATTTTTTTTAACAAAAATGAAATAGAAAAAAGCGATTGAAATATTTCGAACGAGCAAAACAAGCAATTAAAAAGCTAGACTTCTGTTAAAGTTGTCTTAATGTAAAAAAAATGAAAATGAAAATTTACTGACGGCATATTTTTCTAAGTGATGATAAAATTTAGACAAAGATTCAAATCTCTCCTTCTTCTTACACTCACAGTTTCTGGCTGCCTATATCACAACATAATTTTCTGGCCCTGCTCTTTATATGAGAGATGTTTGTATACGTATCAGACAATTGATTTGAATAAAAAAAAAGAAAGATTCGTATGTTCGAAAGAATTTCTATGAAAGAAGTGGCTGAAAAATATTGTAAAAAAGAGTTTCTGTTGTTTTCTCTCTTTGATCCTTTCTTTTTTTTCTCTATTTGTCACAGTAAATAAAACAAGCAGTGCTGACATTCATACAACGGTTAATTCTATTTTAAAAGTTAAATATTTTCAATTTTCTATATTTTATCTACGAAATTACTCATATATAAATAATCTTAAATTTTATTCTTTTAACGTACAAAATCATTTCTTTTCCTTCCATCATTTTTTTCACGTTGGAAAAATTTCATCTTCATAAACAAGCACCTACCTTGTACAACAATCTATGCAATTATGCATGTCCTCTCCTTTTTTTCTTTGCTTTATTCTATTGTGTCCCACTACTTATCATATGCAAGAATAGATTCTAGTAATCACAAAAATGAGAATCCTCACTAGAAAATTGATATATTAATCGCTTCCATAATAATTCATAAGGTAGAGAGAGAGAGAGAGAGAGACAGACAGACAGACACAAAGAGAACAAAAAAAGCGTTCACAGTAAATCAATATGATTGTGTGGTGCAAAAAAACTTGTTTCATTCGACATACTGAAAAGAAAAAGTCATTCACAAAATGATATGACAGTGGTGTCTAGTAGAATGAACGAATCGTAATCGTGTGGAATTGATATTGGATAGAAAACGAAGGAATAAAAGAAACAATAGTGATCATGAATCATTTCAAATATATGACTACTACGCATAAAAGGGTTGTCTTAAATGTTTAAAAGCTTATCTTTCTAATTTAGCTATTATATTCTAAGAATAAAATCATGAATAATGCGGACGCTGTACTTAGTAAGAATAAAAATGACTTAGATGAAAGTAAGGTCATTGTGTTTCTCGGTCGCACCGGATCAGGTCAGTTGTGGCCTATTGAATTTCTAATATATTAAATATTGCTATTTTAAATTAAGGCAAAACAAGTCTATTCAATTTACTTTCTAATTCAAATCAACCATTGGGAAATTCTGTATCATCAAGAACAAAGAAATTTTTCTATAAAAAATTTCATGATGTAACTTATATCGATACAATTGGTTTTCGTGATACAGAAAATGAAAATGATCATAAACTTAAAGTCGTTCTATTTCTTAAAGAAATTCGAAATGGCTTTGATATAAGTATATTATATTTTCTTATCTTAACTATATCTACTTAGATATCGTTTTATTAGTTTTCTATTGTATTCGTATGGATGTATTCACATCTGATGAAGCAAATTTGTTTTCAGAAGTTTACGGTAAAACAAAGAAAAAGGATAATTTCAGATTTTCATTTTATTTTATTTTTTGTTAAATAGAAACAGTATTAACAAGAAAAGCTTATGATAATTCATGTTTATTGATAACATTTTATACTCGTCCTGACATAGATGAAGT
This sequence comes from Rotaria socialis, assembly GCA_905331475.1. Classification (NCBI taxonomy): domain Eukaryota; kingdom Metazoa; phylum Rotifera; class Eurotatoria; order Philodinida; family Philodinidae; genus Rotaria; species Rotaria socialis. The sequence continues at coordinate 27,038 of CAJNYU010003363.1, read as the reverse complement.
AAATACATTGGATTCTGCTGAACGTCAACGGTTATTAGATGAATTTCGATGCAATAATCGATATAGTGAAATACTTGATTATTTTGAAAATCGAATTTTTTTTATTGATATCAAACAAGAAGAAGATTTAAATAATTATTCATTTGGTAGTACGAAATATATACAATATAAAGCATTGAATGATATGATTTTTGAAAGAAAACAAATTGTTTATAAGCATTTAAATCAATTTATTGAATACTTTTTTCCAGGTTTGAAAATAAAAGAAATCTATTATTATTATTCTTATTAAGTTTCTTGTATTTTAAAAGAAAGATTTGATTGTGAAAATATGAAAACAATGAGAGATATTATCTATAGAAATGATGAACTCGAACAACAATTAAACGAATTACGAGATATTGTATCGGATGTAGCAAATGAACGTGCAACAACTAACTTCTATGATATATTGCGTTTTATGCCTATTACTAATATGTTTATTGATGTATTTGGTATGTCTTGAAAAAATCTAATTCATTTATTACTTTAGTTTTCTTCTTTTATTCTATAGAAATCAGTAGACGTGAAAAACTACAAAGACGTATTAACAATGTGCTAAAAAAATAAGCCTTTCTATTTTCTAGTAGTTGATTCTATGTGTGTGTTTTCTGTACTTACCATTCCGATATTTTTCATAGATTTTCTCATATAACATGAAATTAGGTTTGATATTTATGTGTTTATATAGTTTAAATCATTTTGCGATAGACATGACGTGTACCCAGATAGATTGAGTGTAGGATGGGAAAGAAAAAGAGCGGAATTGCAATGGTAAGTGAGAGGCGAAGACTTTTTGCAGTATCCATATTCAGCATTGCTGTCTAATTATATGCCGTGACAAAGGCGAAGAATTCATATGAGTGATATATTTTCTCTTTGGACCATAAAACAATCGTTATTTATTTATGTCGATGCATTTTTTCTTTGTTATACTTTTTTAGGTAACTATACAACAATCAAGATTAGCACTGAAATCTATCCCAGCCCGTAGAATTTGTGGTAGGAGAAAGATTCAATCTGACAAGAACGACATTACTCATGAATTCATTATGTTCAAACGGCCGACATACGTGCATGCCAGTAGTCATAATAGAGAAAAAAAAGTTGCCTGCAGGTGTGACATGTACTGTTTTATTTGTCGAATCTATGGCTGGATTAAGTTAACACTTATTTAAAATTTTATCTGCCACTAATTAGAAGAGTAATAATGAAAATGGGTTACTTATATCCCGTTCGGTTGATTTCTTTAAACTGCGTAGGTTGTCTCGCATACATAAAGGTTTTATTTGATAAAGGAAAAACGCAATGATCTAACGTCATAGCTTTTATAATAATCTGTTCTATTCATTACGAAGATATACTAAAAAAAAAGAAATACGTATATGACAGGAGTATACATCTTACTAGTTAGCAAATGATAATACATTGTGACAGGGGGTGGATGATAGAACATCTGACACATGTGTTAAATGTATATTATTAATCTATATCATAATAGCTTTCAATAAGGCCTTAATCATTTTAATGGGCGCGTTTGCTTTTCTCATATAAACATAATACGTCCTTGTTTATTTTTATGCATATTCGCTTCAGTCCTTGATATTTGAAATTGAACGTAAAAGGAAATTATAATTAAAAAATTAAATCTTATCAGGCAATTAATGATATAAGTTATGCGTCCTTATTTTTGCTAATCTGTCATTTATTTTTAGAAGCTAGAGGTTGTTTTCAAATTGATTTTTTATCTGGACAAAATCTCGTTAAGGAGACTGTCTTATGGGTGTTTATATTTTCATTGTACATGGTATTTATGGGACATTACTAATTGAAAAGCTATACATGATTAGCATATGGAACATATCAGAAAGTTTAATGGCAAATTCTTCCTACGATCAACAAAATAGTTCTATTTTTTTTGTTATCGATGGTAAAATGTCACTTAAATGAAAATTGATGCTTGATCAACGTAACGAAAACTGTAAACAGCTAGAAATATCTGTCGATAAATAGTTCTATTATTATTACAATCAACATTTTTCACAATCGGGATCATCGAGCTTTGACCTAATTACTAAATAGCACAGTAGAAAATCTGACGAGCAGTATTCTATGACAAATCAGTAAAATACTAGTAGAATGCAAGTTTGTTTGTTTGACTGACACATTTTTAATATATACTCATATCATTAAAATCATAAGAGACATGGAGTTTTTTTTTCGAGTTCATGAGAAAAATCTTTTGTATATGTTATATGTTTTATCCAATCATCAAGAGTAATAATATGATTACCCAAGGTGAAACTGAGTAGTCTTTTGTTCTCAGATTGGTTGATATGAAACTCTATTAAATATTGAACGTATAAACATCCCACTTTCATTATCAACAAGTAGGATAGCGTTGTTTTGATTATGAAGGTTACATTCATCATAAGAGTCGAGTAACATCTCTAATCAAATATATATGAATTGAGATCGTTGCTCTTTGCGTGCCTCTATGTCATAAATGATAGATTAGGAAGATTCGATGATTAATACATACATAGAATATTCTAAATGTTCCCTTCAAAGATAGAACTAACTTGGTATAAATGAATCGTACCTAGCAATGTTTTTTCCGTAATCATAATTTTCTAAACTTTCATCTTCTAAACTTATAGGATTTTGTTCGAGAGTTTAAAAAACAACGGTATGATAAGAACTTACATAAGAAAATAAATGAACGAAGTGAACTATGATACTTTAACTTTTACTTACTAGTGATACGATACTATTCCGAATAGATAGACTTCCTCTACTCGTTGCTGGCAGAGAACTTAAAAATAGAGTCACTGGAATCTGTCACAGTTTTCTTCATAGATTCTATAATAACTTTCCATTCTCTTAGGTCATATTCTTTGCTAATACTATCTCATTATGTGATTATATGGATATTTCCAGTATCTCTACAAAAATATGTAAATATAATCTGGACTATAATGTCACCTATCTACTTTTTGTAGTCAAGGAGACATAAAGATAATAAAATTCGAAAAGGTTCTTTTTACATTCATTTCCCAAAGATCAGATATTGTTATATTACAAAGAATTCTCCGCGTTTCATTCTTATTTCTCAAGGTTTACTCCTACGATAAGTAGACCGAATGACTTCTGATGATACAATGAATCGGTGAAGGATTTTCATTTGTTTTCTATTTAATTTAAATTTCATATTTCTTTTGAAGAAACTGGCATGCTTGTTTTTAAAACAAGAGAATACTCCTCTATAGTATAAAAATTGTTAAGGTGCCTCTAGCGAAATGTGATCAAATGATGAAAATAAATGGTTCATCGATTTGAAGGGCGTCTGTATATTCATTCATCTCGTTTTGACTGTCAACAACAAAAGGAAACTAAGCATTTAGTTTATGTCTGAATACTAGTTCCGCTGTAAAATGAATGACTATCATTTACCACAAATAGAAATCCACAGACACATCTATACATCATATCCACACTTGTGGTGAATAAAACAAATATGACCCATTCTGGTGACCAAATAGGGATTTTTGATTTAGGGATTTTTCAATTTAGGGATTTTTTTTATACAGTATCTTGTTCAAGTCACAACCGAACAAGGTCCCAGTTAGGAGCTCATCAGTACCAGTATACTGGGTACTGGTAATACTGATGACCAGAATCATCTCTCCGAGTTTCTGATAAGAAGAATTACGTTTCGAAATGATTCTAATGAATATTGAATATGTATGATTCTGGTAACCACAATCAGCTCTAAGAGTTTCTGATAAGTAGAATCACGTTTCGAAAGGTGATTCTAGTAACCAGAATCATACATATTCGATATCTATTAGAATCATTTCGAAAAGTAATTTCGCTTATAAGAAACTCAGAGAGTCGATTTTGGTCACCAGTAATACTGGTGACCAGTATTACCAGTACCCAGTATACTGGTACTGATGAACCCCTAACAGGGATCCTGTTCGGTTGTGACTTGAACAGCATATAGTATATAAAAAAAAATCCCTAAATTGAAAAATCCCTATTTGGTCACCAGAATGGGTCATATTTGTTTTATTCACCACAAGTGTGGATATGATGTATAGATGTGTCTGTGGATTTCTATTTGTGGTAAATGATAACCAACCTTAATATGATCCTTGAATCGGAATGTATTATATACTTTATCTTTGGCATTCACTTCGCCTAAATATGACTAAACTCATAGTAATAATCGAGCGGTTTGTCTAACATATTATTCCGTTTCAAAATTATAATCTTTAGACAATCAATGAGTCTTAGTGACATACTTGATAGAATATTTGTCTTGAAAGAAAATGTCCAAACAACTATAAGATGATAAAAACTTGGATCCAGATTATTGCTAACGATGCGACAGCTAGTAGAAGAATAGGTTTATATATGAAAAGTGATCATCGGCTCAAAATCTCTTCAAAAACAATTCACTTAATCAATGAAAGCATGCGATGAGCCAAAAGAAGCTCAACAAACTCTAGGTAACGATGAAAGATCTGCTTTAGAGGAAATTGAATCTTAATGACAAGACTACTCGGAATATTATAATTGAAAATCCGGCCGTGTCTTTCATTACTGATATTCACAGGATACTATTGAAAAGAAATTTTTCATCTACATATTTGAGATTATTATAAAATCTTTTCTTGGCAAAAAATCTTTCCTGGCTGTCTTGTGCAACAATAAATGTATTAATCAATTTAGATTGATAATAATCATTGAATCTTTTCCCCTTACACTAAAATAAACAGATAGTAACAATCGAATTCCTCTGAAAATTTTGATTATTAAAGTTCCATTTTTCAATAAATACAACGTATTCGAATCGTGTCTTTTTTCTACCACAGATCAGTGCGCACGGTTGATGGATTGAAACAGTTTAAATCGTCTGTTTACTTATAGTTCAAGAAAATTGCTTTCAATCACAACTGATGTTTTTCATTATATTTCAGCATTAGGAACGGGTAAAATCACTATATTTTTTTGACGGGAAATGGAATTATCAATTCAAATGTTTGCAATCAGAAGCGGACTTGATGATTCTATTTTCGCTCTGGATTGACTATATCTCTTCAGAATATGACACTTAATATGCATGATTCTAATAGTAAATACATTATATAGACGCTGTTCATGGCCTTTTTTCCAGCATAATGGAGTGAGGTTGACATGAAAAAGAAAAAAAATGAGTTTACGAAATCCGTTCCCATGTGTTATTTATTAACCATAATAACATTAGAAAAAAAGGATGTTGTACAGAATAACTCGGAACGAGATTAAATTTAGTTGCTGATTACTATATGAACTAATTAAAAGCATATAAAAAATTTTGTCAGACCTATAAAATAGAAAAACGATATGTATATAATTGTAAACATCCGATCGATAGGCGATAGGAGACAATATTCTCTTTTTCTTTACAAATTTCCGCTACTTCAACATGTATTTTATTCATCTGGATAATTTTTCCTTCACATAGAATTTTGCCGTATGCCAGGTAAGGATAATCATACAAATTCGATCCATATTAACATATCCTGACAGTTTTTAGTGAAATCAAACTTCACCTTGATATCACTACTACGGAAGATCTTTACTAAAAACAACTTGGTTGCATATTACCATTAATTATAAAGTCAATTATATACCAGAACTTTTTCAAAAATCCAAAACATTGATTGCTTGTAAAGAAATCGACAATTGTTGCTTTTTCTAGTATCTATCGAATATATCATTTTTATTGTTCTTATGCAAACATAACTTTGAAGGGGAAAAAGAGCATTGAATACTTAACACTGAGCACCAAAAATGAAAAAACACTAAACGCTGACATACAAGAGTTGGTCTTTGACTTCTATTTATATACAATGATATGGCATCATTTATAAGATAAACAAAAAAAAGAGCATAAGACAGTAGTAAACAATGAAAGTGAACAAAAAGAAAAAAAAGGGAAATTCATAAAGAGCCCTCCTCATATACTTTTGCGGTTAAATCGGATCACGCGGGTAAATAATGATGAACAAGAAAAAGGAAGACACAGACAATTATACACATGGCGAGATCTTCTCACATCAATATCAGTATTTGCTCTACCCCGAGCTTGAAAGAAAAAAAAACTTTGTGATTGTCATTTACAATCGTACAATACGATTTTCAGAAGTTAAAAGTCCAACACGTACATAAACGTCACTACCAATTCCGTACATGGTTTCAATTGTTAATGACCCATTTAAATATTCACAATAAGCACGTGACGTTGGCACACCGAAGCCATATCTAATAGAAAATTAAACAAACCGTAGCTTTTCAGTTCATAGAAACAATAATGAATTATTTACCCGCTCATCTTATTTGTATTATCTCTTGTAACAATTGGATCATAGATGGGATGGTCAAAATCGGCATATGAAAAAGATGTATTATCCGCTAAGTTACTCGATGAAAAATGATAATCGAATATTTTCTCAAGTACCGAACGTGACATACCACCCCCACGATCTTTTATGCTAGAAAAAAGAAAATAAAAAAAACATATCCATCATAAAAACGTTCATACCGAAAAACAAGTTCATCTTCGTTAACAGCAATTGTAACGCCAACAGTCGGTAAACCACTATCCGAATGTCTATGATGTTCGACTGTAGCTCTGGAAAACAGGGTATTTTAATGAATTGCTAATAGTAGCAAGTGAACAATCAGCTTAAAAGATTACACAAGTGAAATTCTTTATGGATTAATCAACTTTCAATTAAGGTTATGTGCATTTTGTTAAATCTCAAGAGTTATGAATATTCTTAACATGAGTTCGAATCTTTGCATTAAGAGTGCGAGAATATTATCGTGAAAAAACTGAACTTTCAATGTTTTTTTTTTAGAATATTAGAAAATCCACAGATCTAACAACGCCTTTTTTCACTACAAAAGGCACATAACTTCAAATGAAAAATAAACAGTCACTGTGAAAATTTCCTTCGTGATTTTGATGCTATCGAATTTTAAATGATGGGTTTGCGAACCTAGCCAAATTTATTAAGAAAAGCAATGAGTAAACACTCGGTATCAACTGCATAATATTAAAGAACGAATAATTATAAATATTAATCTAGAGGCTGAATCCGTATATATCATTAAAGAAATGAATTAATAAATAAATCAAAAAGATAAGCTATGAATTAAGAATCATTTTCATCGTTCGTAGATTTTACACATTCATTCATATTTAAATTACAGCTATTAGTTGAACATGTACATCGTCTTCCACCTCTCATAATAATCAATAGCTGTCCTTATTCAATCAATGAGAAAGCAATATGAGTTAATACAACATTTTTTATGTATATAAATCAATAATGCAACAAGAAGCTCTTTGATATTTAGCTTGATATGCAAAAGACTTACTCGCTAACAATCAGCAAAGTTTTTAAACAACACATTTTAATTTGCACTATGTAATAAACGACTTAATATAGAGAATCCCTTACTTGCTATCAAGAGAAACTATGCTGCTGATTTCCTATTGACGAATTTCAATGTTGGTCATCGATGTAAAAAATCGAACCTACCGAAAGGCATTTTTTAACATTTCAGGTATAATATAATATAATGGCGTAGCAATATATGGAAATGTGCTGTGTACATGACCATCGATCTTAACATTTGGTGCAACACCGTATTGTAAACGGCATACTTTCCTAATAAACGAAAATTTTTTATATTGAAATCAAAAATTTTCCTCATAAACTTACTTGACATATTCAGCTGATGATTCAACAAGTTTTCTTGGAGAAAAGCTCATACATATGGCACCGATATAATTTGACTATTTTGAAAATTAAAATTAAAATCGAAAAAAACACAATTTGATTCGTGCTTCCTACTCTATCTTTACGCATGGCAATATGATGTTCAATTAACATTTTAATAGCCAATCGAGAAGTCAAGGCACGATCAAGAAAATTGCGTACAAGTGTTTCTTGCTATAAAACCAAAGCAGTTTATTGAATGCTTAAACAAACGATGAAACTCGTCTTACTTTAATATGTCGTTTTGATTCACGAAAACCTTCGACTAATAAAGGTAATGTATCTGAAGTACAACTGAGCGTATTTTTAAGTAGTTCAGTAAACTCTTTTTCTTGTTCAAGCGTTTTAATCTGTACAAAATAAAATTCAGAGAAAATTCGTTATCAAAAAAAAAGTATCTTACTGGTGGAAATGTATGTAACGTATGAAATATTTTGATAAAACGTTCATGCTATAGTAGAAAAAATTATTCGTCATAGAAATGTACATATTCATGTTTGTTTTCATAAAGTTAATACCGAGTCTAACAAAAGAGGATTACAAGCGACAACAAATGGTAAATTTCGAAAATCATCAATGCGATGTGCAAAACGAATAGGTAAATCTTTTTGCAGATATTGAGCTGATCTCTACGGTAGAAAAATAAATACAGTAAATACAGTTATTTTATTCGAACACTTACCAGAAGGTGAGTACCATCTTCTGTCTTACCAATATACATCATTGTTAAAGGCGTAAGGCGAGTTGATTGCTAGAAAGTTATACTTGATTGTACTTTTTACAAAGAAAATCAATCCTACCTTGGCAGCATATTGTTCGATAGCACTTTGACAATAAAACGAGGTAACCGTTATATTAGCCAGATGTTTATCACGAATTACTTTTTCAGTTGAAGGCGTTGCTCGATTATTCGTAGTTTCATTGGTCGTTTGTGTAGTATTCTTATCATTATATTTTACTGTAATTGTTGCATCATTTGTGTTATAACGAGCCAGTGGTCTTAATGGCCGTATCAATCGATTTAATTTAGTACCCAACATGATTGTTAATCTTTGTTCGAAAAATATATCATGACCTATTCGTTATGAACAACAACAATCGTCAGATATGGTGTATAATTTTCTTCAAGAATAAACGTGTACAACCATAAGGAGCTGATATCGGAAATGATAGAAAGTTCAAATTCAACATTGCACCAGACACGCATCGGCAGCGTGATATGAATAACGCGTGCTCCGATTACAGTAGCGACAACTATGTTTATACATGTTCTTTCTATATCATTGGTTTTTGAATAAACCAATGAAATTGTCGGCTCAACAATCCCACTCTCAATCTCAAGTCATTGTTTGTTTCTCATCATTTTTTAGGCACAGAAAAATATTGATAGATACATCATGTCAAAAGCATATCAAGTCCTGCTAATATATTGAAAATATTCTGCTTTTGTATTTAGATTTTGTTCTTTTATTGACATTTAGTTTTCCCTTGTATAGTCATATTATAAACATTTAATAGACAAACCAAGATTTCGAAATCGAGCAAGAGTGTTCAATTTGTTGAATCGATATTTTTAAGTAATAACTTGGCTTAGACTAAAGGATATTCTTTTCGTTAACAACGTTCTTAATAGAAACCTAAAATAGGATGTAGACATACACTCTACTTTTCCGTGTAGCGTGTACTACTGTACACTTTATTTCGGAGATCAAAATGTACAAGAAGTTAAAGTGTTGATTTCTAGAGATAAAAAAGCTTCTATTAAAAAGTTACTTTCATTTTATTCCTCACGTTAATGAGCGCACGAAAATTTTAAATTAACAAAGTGTAAAAAACTTTCAAAATACAAGAAAGAAAAACAAGATCTCACTCAATACAAGACATTAACTGACATTTTCATTAAACATCATTTGTTGACACTAATAGATTTTTAAATTTCAACACCTAAACAAAAATATAACGAAAGATATCACAATAATGTATGCATATATACAGTTCAGATACTAATATTCAATTAAATTATACAATAAATTAAAATAAAAAATACTTTCTGTTATGTTTTGATTATCTATAGGTTGACTGGGCTTGTTCTGTTTCTTCGTGCATCTCATGATGATCTTCGCAAAACCAAATATTTGTATCCGTCGGAATGAACAATTTAATACGACAAAAATTACACAACCATCGTCGACATGAATCTTCATCTACCCATTCATATTCATCGTGCTGATGGCAGCATAAAATGGCATTGATTTGCGTTGGATCATCGGACGAAATTGTTTTCCGCATTGATTGGCACATTTTATATCATTAGCTTTTGGTTTAGTTGAATTTGAAATATAAGTTGTTGGAAAATTTATTCGTTTTCGTTTCATCGCATTCGGTCGTACTTGACGTTGAGGATCATAGTCATCAGGAACATCAAGTAATAGTTGTACGCTGTTTAATCGACGACGAGATTCAGGATCATTCCATGACTGGAAAGCATTTCCAGTTACTTTCGAATATCGTCATTAAGAAGAAGTCGTACGGTCAAAAGACAGTTTAGGGTTTCAGTTGTTATTTTTTGAACGGCCTATAGTCTGGATTCGATTTGCTGCACTATAGGCTCGCTCACATTCGGCGGAGTTGAGTGGTGCAATTAAATAAATACTTAACAAGATTAAAATATTTTTAAACTGTTCAGAGAATTGTGCATTTGTTTGTCTGTTTCAATTCCATAAAATTCTTCCAGAATGTTGTGGATGGAGTATTATTTGATTTAATTCGAATGAAATTGATTATCAATGACTTGAATAATTCCCAATTCATATGAATATTTTTTGACTCGAAATTCAATAGATTTTCATATTTTTGACGAAGATATGTAGCTCAAGGCGGCCATACGTTGCATCACTAAGAAGCGATTGATTTTCTTCAAGTATTATTGGATTGAACAGAAACGATAAACAACGACGTAGTTCAGAAGGTGGAAATCGACATTCAACTTCTCCAAGTAAACTTTGAGCATGAAAACATCACTCTGTTGTTAAAATATCACGGTCTATTTGCGACGATATCTTAAAAGCACCAAAAGAATTTTCAGTTTTGGTAGAATTGATATATTCTGCTAAAGATGGTCCCCAAGCGCATGACCCATTTGGTTCTTTCTTCATCCATGCAAGTAATATTTGTTTTTTATCAGATACTATATCCATCAATGTTTTGTATGAAATATCGTCCTTCTACACAATCTTTGTAAGTTCACCTTCACGAAAAAATAATGATTGTCATTATACATAAAAAACGAGAAAATTTACAAAAAAAAAACAAGTTTCAACTTACTGCAAATACATTCGTGTAGATCAAAACGAAAATGAAGAATAAATAAAAAACGATCATCTAAAATTTCCATCAACAGTTCAGCTGCAGAATCACATTTATTTTGTGTTACGTAGGAATCGTTCGAGGTAAAATCAAGTAGGGCCAGAAGTGCTTGCTTTCCTAGCACAGTTTAGTAAAAACTATATAACTGACGCTTTAAAATAGAAAAGAACTTCTTACCAGGTTTCATATTGTTCATAATAGGTTTCAGACAGGCGCGTATTGATAGCCATTTTATTTCGAAAATTCTTTTAAACTTTAGCTCGGGCATTGTCAGAAAATTGTACCATTGCTTCAATTTATGTTGGCGGGTGGTGCTTCGACTGAAATAACTGTATATTTATCCAATTAAATTCTCGAAGTCAGCAATGAAAGGTCTTATTTTCATCTTTCCTTCATCTAAAATGAAGCATATTAGATAAATATTTTTACGCTTTTGAATAGCTCTGCTTACTGTCTAAATATTGGCCTGCACGTTTCCCAACAAGAGCATAAGGATGCGCGGCGCATGTATTCAGTTCGATACATGCCATATTATGATTCTTTTTTAATTTTTCAACTAAACCCTCATGAATGCCTACAAACACAACAAACTATTTTAGGAAAATAAAAGTAACTGCATACCTTTAAAGGTGCTGGCATTGTCAGTCGCTAGCCAACAAGCTGTTGCTGTTATTATATCATCATTTCTCCATAATTCACTTATTCTTTTCACAATGTTCTCAGCTGGCCCGCCCCCTTCCATATTAATAAGCCCATAAAATGCGGTTTTCGGGACAACATTTTCCAAATAACTGACGTAAACTATGCAATTTTTTTCAATGGAACGAGAGGTGGATTCGTCCATCATCCACCTCCACCCTTTTAAAGTAAGAGAAATGTTTTTTTTATTAAAGCCAGATCATTCGATCAAGAATATTTACCTAGCACCGAGCTTCGTTTTATCTTTCTCACAAGGTCAGTATGCAAAACATTTGACATGTGTTGAAGAAATGTCAATGCAGCGTTATCATTCCGATAACTAATACCACTAACTTCTGCTGGTAACAATTTGACCCCGGCTTTTTCTAATAGCCCACAAAGAGATGAGAAACTGTTCAATGATTAATCGTTTTGCCATATATAAACTGCAGCATACGTGAGATTCATTATAGATTCTTGTTGACCCGACAAAATAGTTGTCCTTGTGAAAATCCACACTCTAAAAAAAATAGGTTTTTTACAGAACCTAAAAAAGGTTCTTATCTTCGGTACACCATCAGATCCTTTTTTTGGTTTTGTAAAAGTGAGGTTTTTATCAACCCCCTTCACGAAAATTCAAAAAAAGGGTTTCGTAGCAATGGTTTCGTACAAAACCTTTTAGAAATCATTCAAAAAAAGGTTTCGTACCCAACAAAGGTTCCGTTAAAAATTTCATTTAACCCTCTGCTGCCTCCCGCGGTATGCTCACTATTCGCGTATTTCTCAAAATTCGAGTACGGTATACATCAAATGAATCAAAAGTAAGATGAAGTAGTCTATAGAGTCATTTTCCTCATTCAAGGAAAATCATTCTAAAGACTATTTCATCTTATTTTTGATTCATTTGATGTATACCATGCTCGGGTTTCGAGAAATACTCGAATAGTATGCATACCGCGGGCCACAGTAAAGGGTTAAAGCCAAAGCCACCCGTGATTTCCATAATTGAAACAACTTAAAATACGGAAACGAATCAATATAATCATAATATAAGATCAAACTTACTTCACTATTCTTTTACTTGACACAACCTAAAATGCAGAAACGAATAAATACAATCATTTTATAAGATCAAACTTGCTTCACTATTCTTTTACTTGAAACAATCTGAAATAAACAAATTAGCGAAAATTTATTATTTCTCAAAATCAGACTTACCTAAAACTCCATATCCATATTAACCTAGAATTACAAAAACGAATAATTCTTTGGTTTGCTAAGAGAGAACTTACTTAAAACTACGTATAAGCATCAATCTAGAACAAAAAACAAATCAAATAAATTAAATTATACACGACCAAACTCACCTGAAATTTCCTCTTTGAAGACTTCTATAATTAAACAGAACATATTTCTGTTATTTTACGAAATAAAATTGACTTAAAACCTTTTATATGCATGAATCAATAACAAAGAAAAAACTTACTCTCTTTCATCGCATCAAACTTACACCAGAATTGACGGTAGAGTTGAAATCAAACGTGAACCATGTGAAATTTGGACCCCGGATCGAGCAATTTTTCAGCCATGAAAGCCGTGAGAGAAAAACTGATAAGGGATTTGCACTCAGGGGCCCCGATAAGCTATAGAAAATTTGACATATATAATAAGCCTGTGAAAAGTGTATTGCAAAAACTAAGAAACCTTGAGGTAGTCGACGAAACGCGCGCTGGTTTGGTCGGTATTTTACAAAACCTTAAAGCACACTAGAAAGGGTGAAAAATTTGCGTAGAAATAATACGAAAATTTTGGATCGTGAACAAAAATATCAATCGGTTCAGGAAAAGATTCCAAACCTCGAGAGTGTTTACGAAATTTTCAGTGGTTTGGTACAAAATATACGAAACTTTGACATGGATAATAAATTGATAATCGTTCAGCTGAAAAAGTACGAAACCCTCGAATGTTCTACGAAACCAACAATTGTTTTCCAGAAAATATTCCAAACTTTTTTACAGTTTAGGGAACCAGCAAAGCTTCCGTGGACATATTACGAAACCTTAATGCGGACCAGAAAGTGTCGATAAGTTCCGCTTAAATAAAACGAAACCTTCGGACGGTCCGCGAAACCAACAGTGGTTGCGTGGACATATTACGAAACCTTAAAGTCAACCTGAAAGTGTCGAGAAGTTCCACATATATAATACAAAACCTTCGGATCGTCCGCGATAGCAACAATGGTTCCGTAGACATATTGCGAAACCTTAAGGCCGACTAGCAAGTGTGGAAAAGTTCCGCGCAAATAATACGCAACCTTCGGTTCGTCCACGGAGCCACCAGTGGTTCCGTGGGTATATGACGAAACCTTCTGCCATTTCCCAAAAATATCAGAGGATTTGTAAATGATGTACGAAACCTTCGAAGAGTTCAGGCGAAAATTGCGAAACCTGATGAAATCTGCTGAACTTAAAATACTTCTGAATGGAGACCACGGAACGGTTTTCACTCTGTGGAACTTAAAATCGTTCGGTGGAGAAATGCGGAACTATTAAGGTTCGGTAGAGTACCGATTTTTTAGGGTGTAGAAAAACCGCAAAAAATTCAAACCAGACACCGATGAACAAATATTCTTTACCAACGCTTCACGATAATTCCTTCAACTTCCACGCTTCGCATGTTCCAACCAAAGCTGCAACGGTCAGCCGAATTCAACTGAATTCAACGAAGACCGCCTAGATCCCCTAGACCGCCCGTCCAAAAATAAACATACATGTATATGAGTTGAGAATTCACAATTCAGAATTCAAGTGAATTTAACGAAGGCCCCTAGCCCCTCATTGCTTTTTGAAAAGACGGGTCATGTTTTTGAGTACAATTCAGATTGAAATCATATACCCCATTGTATGATATACATATATATGATTCTAAATAAAAGTTTTACATAGTGTTTATTATTTCACTGTTTTCCTCTTTTTTTTTTAATAGATAGAGATAGTTCTGAAAAGATATCTAATTTTAAATACCTACAGGATTACCTTAATATTTATTGAAACGAAATCTTAAATTGCTTCTCATATATGGTTTGAGCAGGATTAAAAAACGACAAGAGTTAGAAACCAGAATTAGAAAGAATAAAAAGAAGTAACTGAACAATACTATGATGCTAGAAATAGATGTACTACGTATTTTTAATAGCTCATTAAATTTTTTAATAAATATGAAAAAGAAAATTAAATAACTATAATAAAGAGTACATATAACTGTAAAGTAATTTAATTAGATATGTGGTTCTTTTGAAAAACACATAAAAACTGTTTGTTTAATTCAAAAAATTATTTTTTTTGGGAGATAATTTCAAATCGATGTACATGATTTTTCATACGTATATATAGGTTAAATAACTATTGATAGTTTTAAACAGCTATAAGATTTTCACATGTAATAGGATTTTACATAGCTATAGGCACTTTTATATAGCTGCATCCTTAATTAAACACTATTTCTTTTGAAAAGCTACGCATATAATTACCTGTATGAAATGCTAGTATAATAAAACTCATAAAAAGCAAACAAAAACAAACCGAAGGTCTATGATACGTGCTACCAAACTTTTACAAATCTGTGTCTGAGATCTTGTTGCAGATCTTGATAGAAGAATAATGTGAATGTGTTTATGTTGTACCGAAAATTTTAAGATCTAAAACGATACGTTTTCTATGACTTTTATTATGATTATGATCTTGCTTTTACGATGTTTCACAAAAAAAAAAACGTTTTTCTGGAGGCGGTGACCTTGAAGAAACGATGACCTAAACTCTCTAAATTTTACAGTTCACAGAAAAAAGTACATGACAACAACGTGGGATGCTATTAAGTCTATTTCGAGATTATTTAAAAATAGGACGTTGATTTTTCAAATCATTAACTATTCATCAAACACATATGTGTGACATCTGCCTGGCCCATAATCATGCAACTTAATGGACACAAGCTGTTACGCGATCACGTTCGATTGCTTCTTCAATATGTGCTCCCTCTCGCTGCGCCAGATTTATTGAGTACTATAAATCCTCGGTTTTTTTTCGTTTTCAAAAGATTTTCCAACTTACACAAATCGAAGCTGTTGATTCGCAAAATGGCATTATATGGTCGTTTGCTTTATGCATGGTTACCATTGCTGGTATTCTTGTTACAAGCATTTCACGGTGGATTTGCACAAAGTACGTTTATAGACTAAATCTTATAGACCTTTGATATTCTGGTGTATAATGAAGACATATGTTGTGACAGCTACACTTCTAGCAGATTGGTTGATCTAGATGGTTCAACTTGCTGCCTAAACAAAATAAGAACTGTCGCCCAGTTCTTTTACTTTAGTTATAGTTTTGCGACACTTTCATGTCATCTAAGACAACCCGAGTTGATAACATAAAGTTCAACAATCTCATTTGTTCATGCAATCCCAAAAAAATGCTTTCACTTTCCTTTTTTTGATGAATTTTTCAACGAAATTCATTTCTGTATGATTCAGAGAAAAAAGTCAAGCGCATGTTGATACTGCTGCTTCTATCTATGATGTTGTCAACTTTTGTAAGTGAAATATTCTACGATAATTTTGATCTTTGTCATTCCACCCTGTTGCCTCATGGCGACTCACATCAATTCCATTAAGTTCAAGATTTACGAAAGACACTTGTCCAACCTAAACCTACAGTAACATGGGTTTTACTTGGAACTTTTTCTTTAATAATACCACAACAAATTTCTTCCCAAACAATATTACTTTCAATCTATCGATAATACGTTCTTTGGCGCGATATTGAACATTCCGAAACCCGTCCCACGCAGAGAACCCATTCATTCAAATATCTAGAAGTTCAGGAATTCGGACGAATAGCACATGTAGGGAATTCCACGCAATTCCTACTCTCCACGAAATTGAGTTATCATCCATGTCGACTAGCAAAGAACGATACTAGCCATGCCCACATCGACATTTGCACAGGCACTGATACGAACACCCTCACAACCACTACTCTCTTTTAGGCTACTACGATGACTACAACAATGGCGAATATGATCCAAATGCTCTTTGTTCAGAAGACCCAACTACATCTGCAATTGTATGCACCTGTAATGCTGGTTATACTAACACTGGTAGCGCCGACAACGTTGTCTGCACAGGTATGATGATTTCAGATAAGATTAGAAATATTTCCTCGTCATTTTTATCTTTCCAGATAGTTGCACTATCGAGAATGGAGGTTGTGGCCCACACGCCACTTGCTCACATCATGCTAATACATATGCAGTAAAATGCACTGCTGAAGCTGATTATATCAACACGGGATCGGGATCGGAAGAGATACGCACAGGTACGGTATCGGTCACGTAGAAGCAGAAATATTTTGTTGTTGCATTCTTGGGCTGTGTGAGATGTTGTGTTGTATTGCGTTTTTCATCAGTTCATCTATGAAATTAATTCTCCTTTTACTCTCATAATGCAAGTTTATCCTAAGAATCTTCAGATTGTCTTTCGCTCCTTAACTGCTTTTTCTTTGCATATTAGCAGGGACGTCGCCTGCAAGAAAAGTGTATTGGTATGAAATAAGGAGAATCAGTTATAGCTGAAAAAATTACGGTCTACTACTTTCCCTTTGAAAAAAGTGAAGGAATTTCATGACTTATTTGATAAAATTGGGGGCGATGCGGAAAGCTATGTTGGTCTGTGATGGAATTTCAGAATTAGCCAAAATGTTCTTCTACCGATCAAGTTGTTTTCTCCTAAAACACAGCGTTGGTGATCCGTAAATTTAGAACTGAAACTATATGGTTTTTTGGAGTTTCAGTCGTATACAAAATGTGATGCGAAGCAAGAATCCGTGTCCCCTACGAAAAATCTTCAATTGATAGATATTAAATAGTTTTTGTATGGCCATAATGCAATTCATCACTGAGAAAACTCTATTTACGGTGCGAAGCATTGCATAGCGATGCTTCGAAGTCGCCATATTTTTAATGCGATGCGAAGCAGAAGCATTTCTGTAGTCCGTCGCGAGTTTTTTTTTTTTCCTTTTTTACTTGAGATCGTACGCATCTTTTTTGTCGTTTTGTGACTCGATGATCTCGACAACCAAAAATGATAAAAACCTCGTTTAAACGCAAGATAGAAGTATTGAGATCGAACTGCTTACACCTGTTTTCGAATCTTTAATCTGACGTTCCGTTCGCTCAGCAATTTAGTTCCAAAATGACGAAAATGAAAAAAATTTGTTTCAAGATAATTAAAGTGACGTCATCAACATATGTTATCCACTATAGTCTATTGATTTACAGCTGATCTAAGATAATGAATCATGGAGATAATTAATCGATCAATCGAAATCGATCTTTAAGAATATATCGCTAAGTAAGAATGGAGTTTTCTCAGCGATGAATTTCATTATGTCGACATAAAAAAGTATTCAAAATTTCTCTGAATTGAAGATTTTTCCTGGATCGAGATTCCTGGTTCGCATCGCATTTTGTATTCGAGTA
>CAJNYU010003362.1:139100-159207 GCA_905331475.1 Rotaria socialis | reverse complement strand
GGATGAATTTTTACAACCTGTGATCTATGCTTACAATACCAGTCGGCATACAACCACATCATTAACACCTTTTCAAATCATGTTCACCAGAGAAAATCAATTGATTATGGATCCAAAACAAATGAAGATATCTCTTATGAAACCAAACGAATATTATGAAAAGGCGAAACAATCACGAGTATTAATTCTTAACCATGTCAAGTTGAATATCAAACATCAACATCAACTAGCCAAGACTCGATATGATAAAAATCGACCGGATCCAAAATATGTTAAAGGCGATTTAGTTCTGGTACGAGTTATCAACAGAACATCGAAATTTCAAGAAAAATTTGAAGGTCCCTATCGAATTATTAATCAAATAGGTCCTGCAACATTCATTGTTAAGATCGAAAATCCCGATAATGATGAAAATACAAACTATACAAAACAAGTAACGACAGCTGATATGAAGCATATATTTAGTTTTGAAGTAGTTTAATTTTTTACTCTAAATCGTTATCCTCAGCGTGTTTATCTGATGTCGATTATTGGGTATGATTCATTGAATTACGACTTGTTAGTCATTAACTTCTAATTATTAATGGTGTCCTTATGATGAAATCTTATATTAGAATTATTTTCATAATAGATTATGTTATGGAGTAAAAGTCAATGGAGTTTTTTCGTGTTTTCATGGTCTTTAAAACATTTCCACAAAACAAAAACAAAAAATACTTTTACTGGCTCAGGTTTTTGTCTTTTAGTTTCACGTTGTTAAAATAATATCACTGTTCATGTTTCGGAGATCGGGACGACCTCCTAGACAAAAGGGGAAGGTGTTACATAATAAGTCATGAGGATGATTCCTCATCTCTTATAAGTGCTGTCCGATATCGTCTTGCGTTATAACTGTTTCGTTCTTTCTTTCTTTCTTTCGCTTCTCTTATATAGTTTGTCAACATCTTGACTCATCTTGACTTCTTCATTCTTGTTGTTCTTTTTTCTTTCTCTTCTTCAACAAAAGAAGATCGTTCTGTTGTTGTTTTTTTTCGTCGACACAGTCGACTGATTTTTAGTTGGTTGGTTGAATAAAGATTCATTCGATTATTTTCTCCTAACTGAGAACAACCTGATACTTATTAATATATTTAACTGGGGGCCTGACCGACTTGTTTGTCAATACAACATCACAACAAGCAGAAACGGAAATTGAATGATAAATAAGGGAATTCAATTATTAAACAAGGAAAACTAGAAAAATTAAGTTTTAATTGCTTGAATGAATGTCAACTACTAGAAAAAAGTTAAATTTGAAACATACATCGATTCACGATCATTTGTTAAAAAGCGAAATTAATACATATTTAACGATGAATGTACTTCCGGAAAACCAAAGATCTGATATTAAAAATTCACCATCTACTTCAACAATTGAGTCATCTCAACTTACAGATAAATTAACAACGGAAGATGAGTGCCAACTGTTGATGAAATTGTCTGGAGATTGTAAAAATTCTATGTTACCAATCGAGAATTATAAAGAAAAATTGTCATCACCACGAAGAAAGGATTTGACGATGAATCAATTATTACAAATTCCATCATTTTCAGGTGAAAATAGTGACGATTCAGGACTTTGGCTTGATCAAATTCTTGCATTTATTGAACAACAAAATGTAAATACAAGTGAACAACGTGATTTAGCAGCAGGAAAATTAATTGGTGAAGCATTATTATGGTATCGAATAAATCGTTTACAAATACCAGATATGCAAACTTTTATTCATAAATTCTTACTTATGTATCGTTCAACACCAACATTAACTGTTACCATTAATGCAATGCCGAAAGATATAGATCACGTTCATAGAACATCTGAACCAACATCGGTACGTACACATATTGAAGAGGTGAAGGAAGATTCATCAAAATCATGGCGTACAGAAAAGGGTAATTCCGAATCATCATTACGACGTGAATCACCATCACAAGTATTGCAAGCAGCCAAAAATGAAAAAGTTAAATTAATATCACATTTTACAGGATCAGAAAATTCAGTACACTGGTTAAAAAATGTAGAACAAACATCGAAAGCACTTGGATTAGATGATCAACAAATGCTTGAATTAGCAACAATTAAATTAAATGGTCCAGCTCAAGAATGGTATTATCATCAGAATGACTTGATTTCTAACTGGACATTGTTTAAACAAGTTTTCTTACATGCATTTCCACCGCCGATTCAACCAACTAACATTGATTGTTTAGCTGCATTGTTATCACGTAAACAAGGTGAAATGGAACCAGTGGGAAAGTTTGTACAAGATATTAATCGGCTTTGTCTGAAACTTGATAGTCAAATTAGTGAACATGACAAACTGGAATATCTTCGCCGTGGTCTTCGTCCGAAGCTTCAGCATTATGCATTATCGATATCATCATTACAAGAGTTTTTAACCATAATGCAGCATCACGAACAAATAGCGCAAGAAAAAGTAATAAATTATCAAACTTCTAGTGCATTTAGATCATCACCACCAAACACTTCACCTAAACATCAAGGAGCAGTTAATTCATCATCGTATAGAAATTATGGATCAGATCAACAGCAACCAAATTCATTTGTTCGTCAGCAGCCTAATTCTAATTATCAATCGAATCATCGCTCGACAAATTATGAATCACCTAATTATTACGCGCGTCAAAATTCAAATGGTTGGACATCGACACAACAACAACAACAACAAGCAAATAGTTATCGAATATGTAATCAATGTAATAAACCTGGTCATACACAACAGTATTGTCCCGATATAAACTCATCTACTAATTACCAACAAAATTTTCAGGAGCGGAGCCACTAGATGGTGGTGTCTCCGTTAATTATAATCAATATCCATCGTACTTACACTTTATTCATGTACCGGTTAACAATCAATTAATGGAGGTACTTGTGGATACGGGTGCAACCAACAGCATCATCCAGGAAACATCACTTCTTAAAATACAACATCACAAGTTTAAACCGGTACAACAAAAATTTTTTTAGCGAATAAAACATCAATCGATATAATTGGATATGTAACATTGGAAATAAAAATTCAACATATCAGAACAAATGTAATAGCAGCGATTACAAAAACATTATGCTGTGATCTTATATTAGGAGAAGATTGGATAAAATATTATCAAGTTAACATAAATCGTTTTAGAGATAGAATTGAAATTCTAGGAAATAAAGCTGCAGTGTCTCTCCGAAAATCGTTCAATAAGCAGTTAATTCCTGTTAAACTTCAACATTCGATGTCTATTCCACCTCATACTGAACGAATAGTAGATGCTTTTGTTGCCATATTAACATCACCAAAAGTATTTTTTTCACCTGATTTACAGATGCAAAGAACAAAGAAAATTGTAGTGACTCAAGTATTTAGTTCAGTACAAAATCATCTAACAAAATTGATGATTAATAATACGAATGATTTTCCAGTATATTTATCAAGTAATATAAGTTTAGGATTCATAACGGTGATAGCACATGATAATAAAGCTGTTAATGAACTTGAAATGTTGTACAAAAATAAAAGAAATAATTTCGTTAACCAACTGTTTTCATCAACATTTAATGACTCAAAGGAGAAAAATTCTCAGGTTGATCATGATGATCAATATCGTAAAAATTATAAATTAGTAGCAAACAGGCCCTTACAGGGAAAAACACAGGATATCATTAAACGGAATAATTTAACACAGTGTACATCAACCGTTAACGTTGATGTGGAAAAAACTCTTGATCAAGCGGTAAAACATATTATAAATTTACAAGAACAAAATGAAACACGAAAGATTATTCAAAGATATCGGAATATTTTTGATACATCATCATCAACAATAGCTCTGACAACGATTCATCACACAATACCAACAGCTGACCATCCGCCAATAAATTCGGTTCCATACAGGGGATCATTGCAACAACAGGAAGCTCTAAGAAAATTAGTTAAGAAAATGGAACGATCAAAATTGATTCGACCATCAGCTTCTCCTTGGTCTTCTCCCGTTTTACTCATAAAAAAGAAGGATGGAGACTATAGGTTGGTGGTGGACTATAGAAAGCTTAATTCTATAACCACTAAAGATTCATTTCCAATCCCAACCATTGAAGCAACTTTACAACAACTAGCGGGAAATGCATATTTTTCAAAGCTTGATCTACGATCGGGTTACTTTCAAATACCAATTAATGAAAATGATAAACCCAAGACAGCTTTTATAACAACAGCTGGTCTTTGGGAATTTAATGTTTTACCAATGGGTTTAACAAATGCTCCTCCAATCTTTCAGAGAATCATGTATAATTTGATTGCAAATGGTCGAGAACAATATTGTTTGGTTTATCTTGATGACATAATTATTTTTAGTAAAACTTTTGAAGATCATTTGAAACATCTTGATGAAATTCTTAATGTATTGAATAATCATCGATTTCAACTAAATCCTATTAAATGTTCGATAATAAAAAATAAAATTGATTATTTAGGACATTCAATTGATGAATATGGAATTACTCCATTGCATGATAATATAAAAGCTATTCGTGAATTACAGTTACCTGATTATCCGACATTAAAGCAAGCAAATGAATTCATCGGTGGAATAGGTTTTTACAGGAAGTTTATTAGGAATTTTTCAAAGATAGCTGGTTCAATACATCATGTCACAAATTTAACCAAGAACAAAAAACATAAATTTATATGGGGCGATGAACAAAGACAAGCAGTTCAACAGCTGAAGATGATTATTACTGGTCCAGAATTAGTATTAGAATTTCCAGATCCAGATTTACCATTTACATTGTCTACTGATGCTTCACAACTTGGTCTTGGGGCTGTCCTTAAACAAATGACTCGAGATGGAAAGTTAAAAATTATTTATTATTTATCACGGGTATTATCGAAAAGTGAATCCAGGTATTCTACTACAGAATTAGAAGCGTTGGCAATGGTATGGGCTGTTGTTAAATTACGATCATATTTACTTGGGAGAGATTTTACAGTGGAAACTGATCATTGTCCTTTATGTCAATTCCACAAAAAGAAATCACGTAACGGACGTCTTGACCGATGGTCAATTGATATTTTATCCGAATACAATATTACGGAAATTAAATATAAGAAAGGAAAATGCCATTGTGATGCGGATTTACTGTCGCGTTATCCATTACGCATGGAGGAAAATTCATTGAAAAGTATTAGTCTAATCCGAAAGCAAGAAGAAGGATATTTATTTCCTCATGCAGATGAATTAGATGATGGTGAACCAGAACTTCAACCAATAGCAACAATTAATATTATTACTCGTTCTAGGAATTATAATCAAGCAACAACATCGGATGAACAAACAAAAAATACATCGGATAATTCTTCACCAAAGTCAATGACAACGAAGATTGATAATACTCGATTAGGAGTAGTTACGAGTGATAATCCAACATCATCATCGACAAACAAGTTATGTAAAGTTCTTCCAGTATACAGTGGATTTAGTATGACGGAACTAAAAGAAGAACAAATAAAAGATGTGGATATTCAAAAAAAAATAACAACCTTAGTTATTAATGATACTTATGAAATAATTGATAGCGTCATATATAAATTAGTTGTACGTGGTACAACAAAAATGAAACTTCCTTGGATTCCAAAATCAATGATAAATCAAGTAATGTTTCTTTATCACGACCATCATACAGCTGCACATCTCGGAAGTAATAAAACGTCACATAAATTGATCAACAAATATTATTGGCCGAATATGCACGTAACAATTAATGATTATATTAAAGCTTGCGGGAAGTGTACACGATATAATTATATACGAACAAAACGACCTGGGAAAATGAATATTATTCCAACACCAGATGAAGTAATGGGTTTAGTAGGTATGGACTACTGGGGTCCAACTAATTATCCTACAGCACGAGGTAATCGATATGTTATCACGTTGACTGATTATCTATCGAAATTTGCATTTGCGAGAGCAGTTAAAACCAATTCAGCTCAAGAAGCAGCTGATTTCTTTCTAGATGTATGCTATCATTATGGTGCGCCATCAAAATTAATTACGGATCAAGGATCTCATTTTGTTGCTGAATTAACACGAACAATAATTGAATCATGTAATACAACTCATATTCTAGCGACTCCATATCATCCAACATCCAATGCACAAACCGAGAGGTTTAATGCTACATTTGCTCCAGCATTATCTAAATTAACTTCGGATCAAACATTGGATTGGGATGAATTTTTACAACCTGTGATCTATGCTTACAATACCAGTCGGCATACAACCACATCATTAACACCTTTTCAAATCATGTTCACCAGAGAAAATCAATTGATTATGGATCCAAAACAAGTGAAGATATCTCTTATGAAACCAAACGAATATTGTGAAAAGGCGAAACAATCACGAGTATTAATTCTTAACCATGTTAAGTTGAATATCAAACATCAACATCAACTAGCCAAGACTCGATATGATAAAAATCGACCGGACCCAAAATATGTTAAGGGTGATTTAGTTCTGGTACGAGTTATCAACAGAACATCGAAATTTCAAGAAAAATTCGAAGGTCCTTATCGAGTTATTAATCAAATAGGTCCTGCAACATTTATTGTTAAGATCGAAAATCCCGATAGTGATGAAAATACAAACTATACAAAGCAAGTAACGACAGCTGATATAAAGCACATATTTAGTTTTGAAGTAGTTTAATTAGTTACTTTAAATCATCAACTTATAATTATTAATGGTTTTCTTATGATGAAATGTTATATTAGAATTAATTTCATAATAGATTATGTTATGGAGTGAACTTCAATGGAGTTTTTTCGTGATTTTATGGTCATTAAAATCTATTCAAAAACAAAAAGAAAAAACTTTTATAGGTTTGTGTGTTGTCTTTGGTGTCGCGTTGTTAAGATAATATTACTGTTCATGTTCGGAGATCGGGACGACCTCCTAGACAAAAGGGGAAGGTGTTACATAATAAGTCATGAGGATGATTCCTCATTTCTTATAAGTGCTGTCCGATATCGTCTTGCGTTTTAACTGTTTCGTTCTCTCTTTGTTTCTTTCTTTCGTTTCTCTTATATAGTTTGTCAACATCTTGACTCATCTTGATTTCTTCATTCTTGTTGTTCTCTTTTTTTCTCTCTTTTTCAACAAAAGAAGATCGTTCGTTTTTTGTTTGTTTTTTTCGTCGACACAGCCGACTGACTTTTAGTTTCGTTGGTAAAATAAAAGATTCATTGGTCGAATATTTTTCCTAACTGAGCAAAAACTAAAATTTATTAATATATTTAACTATATTAATTCACATAGACTGAGTGGCAAAATAAAAAAAGAGAAGGTGACTATATTAAAATAAAAACAATTATAACCTCATGTAGGTTAATGAATTTTTCAATTTATCTTGTCGTGGGGCATCAGAAGCATTTAAAACACTACCGCATTTATATCAACTCGTTTCCACCAATTCGACTCGAGTCGAAGAAATTGATTTATCATTTGATACTAATCAAGAAAATTACAATTTAATCCATTTAAATGAAGTAAACTCGTTACCACTAAACTCAATCATTGGTAATTTTGTATTAGTTTTCATTCACTAAAGCAACAAAAATGAATCAATCTATAAGTATCACAAGAAATACTTAGCATGATCTACAGATTGATAAGAAAGGCTATTCTAATTTTATTCTGACTAAAATGTGATAACTAGTTGGATATCAACATGAAATTACAATAAAAAAAAACTTTAATTGTAACTAATAGAATTACCAGATTTAACTCTATTGAATATGAATAATTCAAATACTATAACTTAGTTATATTAATCGTATTTCTCTTAACACTAATTTCGGTTTAATTAGCAAACAAAAATGAAACTGTTTTCATCGAAATAAGAACTACATCATCAAGTATCAAAAATCAAATCAATTCTAATTGTCGTCTTGATTCGAAGAATAAACGGAATAACTGATTTCATGAAAAAAAGACTGTTAAGCGACGGCCCAAACACAAAAAATAACTACACTCATTTCTATTTTATTTTTATCAGTGAATAAACTTGAATCTAATGCTATGATTCTATTTGATTTCCCTGTTACTTACATTGTACATAGCAATTCCGAATTATAAAATTCTATTCTATCGATAAACGAAAACTTCTATTAACATTAAGAGTTTTATTTCCATATACATTTAACAAAACAATCCAGCTTCTCAACGTTACGTTACCCTGATACGAAAGCACTTCATAACATTGTATGCGTTAAAACCAGAAACAGAAACATTAATACGTATTTTTTTACTAATTACAATCAAAGATACTATGACTCCATGTCCCCATTGTTAAAAAAATACAGAGAGAATTGAATGATATAAAAACTCATTGTAAAAGGATGCAAGGATTAATTATCAATATAAAAATTTCTAAGGTCAGATCTAGACGAAAATTCTGTTAAAAGAATTAAGAAAAAAACTATTCCAAACTCGCCTGCCACATACATATTTATTCTTAAAACTATACGATATTAATATAGAAATTATAGAAATTTCCAGGAAGTTACTTTAGTTTGATTTTGGGTTATGGTGGACAATATTGCGGTATTTACGAAAGTTTCTGATATTTCCTAAAACTTGAATTTTTCATCCCTCTAGTTTCCGAAATATGCATATTTAGCTAGGAAATTTTCTTTTTTAGAAATCTGCTCACTGCTGCTTCTTTCTAGTTCTGAGCGAAAAAACTGTCCAAATAGTTTTTAAAATGATATAAGCTGAACTTTTGAGTCGGATCTTGTGCACCCCTTGGGTACACTTAAATATGTCCCATTGCAAGTTAGAAAGAGAGAATAAGTGATATCTATAGATATTCTTCGTGCAGACCCCTGTTATCTATAGACCGAGTAGTCTCTCGGTAGATTCAATTATATGTCATGTGTATTTGAGTTCTTTCCATACCTGCATGGTCTTCAGATCACTACGACAGCATCAGGTTAATTCCTGGTTGCGCACACTCGTGTAGGGTGGAAATAAAATTCATTCGTGAGCATTTATTTAAGACAAGGAAAAAATGAATACTGTAATGACTTTACTCGAGGGAAAAACGTTGAACTCGATTATTGGAAGAATCGACGACATAGAGGCTGCCATACCGATCAAAGGACAGGCCCCATGGTGCATTCAATTGTGTTGCTCTTTCTCCTAGACCATTTCCACCCACAATTACAAAGCCCTGTTGTGCTCCTTTAGGCCAACGCACCACTCGATTATTCCTAGAATCTGCCACGTAGACGGTGCCTAATGTATCGACGAACAGTCCTTGAGGAAAGTTCAATTGCGTCAGGGCACTTCCAACGCCATGACCACCAGCGACGACAATGCCTTCGGTTGCACATTTATCCCATTTCATCACACGATGATTTTCGTTGTCTGACACGTAGACAGCCTGTTTCTGATCGACAAAGATGTAGAACGCATCATCGAATTGGTTGAGACCATCACCTCGTCCATGGCCACCAGCTATGACAGTTCCATTCTGGTCTCCAGTATTATATCGTCGGATTTCGTTGCTTGCAGCATCAGAGATGTAGAGAAGTTTCTGATCATCCATGGCCAACCCGTAACAAGAGATTCCGTTGATCAGAACTTCTCTTTCAGTGCTGCCACTACGACGAGGCCATCGTAATACGCGCCCATTACTAGGGGTACAACAGTTCTCAGATTCAAGTACAGATCAAATGAGCGAAAGAGCTGTTCAAACGGATTCTTTAGATCTGATGTGCTTGAGCAAAATTCAGATCAGATCTAAGGAACTGTTTGAACAGTTCTTTCAATCGGAAATAAAACTGAACTGTCATAACCCTACCCATTACTGCAGATAATGACACTATCTGTCGCTTTGTCGATCAGCACATCAGTTGGATAATGCAATTGATAATATATATTAATTTGGTTGTGGCCACTAGAAAAGACTCTGCCCTTCTTGTCGCCCTTCTTCCATTCGACAATTCTATTATTGCCCCAGTCAGCGATGACAATCGTTTGATCATCATCAATGGAGAGACCAAAAGGACTGTTGAGTTGGTTGGTGGCATTACCGGCCCCGTGTCCTCCAGCTGCAGTCACGCCATTTTGTGACCATCGTGCATTCAACGAAATATTAGGAATGCCTATCAATCAAGGAACAAATGAAAAGGAAATTATCATGATTATCGAAGAGATCACGTGCTCCCTGTCATGGAACTCTTATAAAGTTAGATCTTTTTTCTACATAAGAATAGTTTTTGCTTTTCTATAACAAGAAGAGAATTTCAGCTCAATGAATTTCATACTTTTTATTTTTTTTGGCATTTGATAAAAAGCGCTTTCAAGATTCCATATATCAAATCATCCTTAATTTCGTATTAAAAGGATTTTGAAATAGTTAGAAGTAATATTCATCAAGAGTCGATTCACTTGATCCTAGACCAACCAGATTGAGATATGCATGTAGGCACATCTATATACTGACGGACCTTAAGGAAACTGTAAGATAAATAGGAGAGATCACTTAATATGTAACAGATAATCGTTTCGAATATCAAGTTTTTGGTAAAATAAAACTCGATTGGGGTGTAGGGTGGGCTGATGATAGATAGGAACACCCCACCCACATCCTCAAGAAAATATTAAGCATACTATGGTGAATTTTACTCAAACGAAGAGTCTGGTGTATGTTTTCTAAACGAAATAGTCTTTTGACATCAGCAAAAGGTATTTGGTCTCGCTTGAAAACAATTTTTATAATAATTCTTTTTAAATGAAACGCCCAAAGCTGAATAAACGAAATTCTCTGTAATTGATCAAACTAGAGGTTTCGTTTTTTTTGTTCTTTACAACAGTCAAAAAGAAAACGTCACGAGTTGAAATTTTTTCAAATTATTATAGACGTCTTCTATTGTATACAAAAAAGTAACTGAACTGAAACAGTTTACTTTTCCAGTCATTATTTAAATTAGCTATCACTGCCAAATAATGAACATATTCAAAAGCAATTACTATTCCTTGTCTCTTTAATATATCAATTAATGAATATTACAGATACAGAATGAATATTATTTCTAAATCCTGTTATGGAGGGTGTAGCGTACGAAACTGTCGCTTTTAATGCACATCGAAATGTTTACAACCCTTTTACGATAGGATCTTTTGAAATTTTTTTTGGATGAAAAATTTCAAGAACGTTCAACAAAACTTATAGAATGATCCAAACGTTTGACAGTATACAGTGAAATATTGCAAGTATGTGAATGAATGTTGGTAGGTATAAGTATAGAATATAGTATAGTCAGTGGATCCGAGGAATGAATTAGAAAATTTTAAAAATTATATGAATTACACAATAATTCGGTTTCTAACAAAATCTATTGGAGTCTACTGGAGTCTTCAGTTTTGGGTGTACACGAGAATAGAAATACACACACTGATGTCCGTTGTACTATTGGAATGTAGGTGGATGGATGAGTATGAATATAGGTAGTATCGTCATCTGCATCCATAACTACAACGATTGGCACCCACACACTGAAAATTCTACGTAGATTCTAGAATTAAATATTTCTTACAGCATAGAGAAATTTTGAATTATTTAGTGTAATTCAATTCCGGCATGAGCTCAGTATATATAGTTGAATTAAAAAATGACATACTCTCATTTATATTCACACGCTCGAATACTGACAGGTAACGATAACTCAACTATAAACGTGTATCAGGGAAGTCGTAAAAGCTAGAAATGCATCTTCAATATGTTTTATCTTGTACTTGTTGCTGTTTTAACTTGAATCTTGTCTAACAAACAGAGTAAAAAATGCAGGCGAACAGAATTTTAGATAGAGCATTGTTTGATAACTTACATCATTCACAAGATCGATAATTTACCTGAAACCGTTATCGTGTTCGGTTGAGAGTATTTGCTCCATAGTTTGATTGCTAACAGAGAAGCTAATGTAGCCAGAATAGTAATGATCATGAGTAGAATATATTCACGAAGAGTCAATGGTATTCTGAAGATCGTGTTCATTCGTGAAGATCTATGAATATTCTTGTCCGTTTGGTTAGACACAGAAGGCGACGAGATAGGTGGATTGTATTGGAGGGCTATGTCTGTCAACGAAGTCGATGAATCTTCAATCATTATTGGATCAGCTATGTCACGCATGATTCCTAAAATATTTTCTCATTCTGCAGTGTATCACATTTTTATTGCTACAAACTAGGTGGGCAAATTTTGTCGTCTTCACTATCTTGTAGAAGAATATCTTGAAGTGAGAAACTTCGTTGGTTACTTTGCTTTCGAGCTAGTTGATACCCTAAATGACAGCGACCGATCGTTGAGTGTGAATTGTCGTAAGGGAAGGGAAAACAAACCTTGAAGTCGTCTCATGGCATCATGACAATGTATTTTATTGAATGCTTCAATGAGATAATCACAGTCCTGATCACTGATGAATGCCTTTTCGAAGAGAGAATCAAGTAAACGAAGAGTCCCACTAAACGAAAAATCATCACGCAAATATCTTGGAACGTCTTCACCAAGTAGAAAATGTAGACGATGCCGATCATTTTCTGATAGAAGATCTTGTATTCTGAGTAATAAAGCACGAAAATCAAACTGTTCATTCATTTAATCAAGATAAATCGTTGTCGATGAAACTAGAAAAGAAGATTGATTGATCTAGATTTTCTTTAGTCGAATAGTAAACAATGTTTACATATATTCTATAACTGAATGCTGTATAATCTAGAAGAAAAGAACGGTAGAAGAATAAAGATGATAGGATTCATTTTTCGCCTTGCTAAGAAAAAAATACGGGAGTTGTACGGTATCATTTTTTCCTCGTCTCATCAAGGAAATTACAAAAGATAATGGAAACGTGGTCGAAAAACAAGAAAGGTGTGGGTATACAGCTTGTCTTTACTCACACGCCCCACACCCATAACCTACGTTGTAACGGAAAAAATTGTATTTTTTTCTTCATCATCAATGAACACACACATTCACATGTATGATGCGATTCTCGATACTATTTACTTCACTCCCAGTTAGCCTAGAATATGGCTCAAATTACAAATTATATGTTCTTATCTAAGATTTCAATTAAATAACGTTACTACATCAATGGGAGAAAAGAGGATGTTTGAAATGCTTATAAAGATAATCAAAATTGTGTTTTTCGTTGCCACTTTCATTACTCATTGTGAAGCGAACGAACAACAAAAAAAATTGATCAATGGCTGTCGCTCTTCAATCATCTGCATCAAATAACACAACATTGAATACACGACACTACTACAACAATCTTGAAACATATTCTCTACTTTGGCTTGGCGCTTCGGTCAACTCTCAAGAAAATATTGATGCACAACAAAAACTGCGATCATCAATCAATCACTTGGAATCATTCAAGCAAAGTGATCAATGTGAAAAATATATTCGATCACTTTCTTCACCAGATCGGATTATCTTAATCGTTCGAGATCGATTAGGTCAAAAACTGGTACCTCGAATTCATCAACTTCGACAAATTTTTTCGATTCATGTGTATGGTATACGCAAACAGAAAAATCAATGTTAGGCTAATCAATTTCAATAAAGTAAATTAAATCTCATCCCTCACATTCGAATCCATGGGTAAATCGTCAAGGTTATCCTTTACCGTAAAGTGTTCTCTCACGTTCGATCTGATCAAAAAGCACGAATCCAACATAAAGTCAATGAACCAATTTCAATCAATCTTTTCAACGCAAATTCTGATCATGAGCAATCGACTAGTGAACTCAATGGTCAATTTGTTCATTCACAACTGCTTATTGATTGTCTTCTTTGAATGAAATCAACTTCGATCGATAAAGATGAACTAATATCAGTATGTGAAATTGAATACGAAGGTAATCCGACTGAATTGGCTACTCTGCGAGAGTTTAAGCAAAATTATTCATCTGAACAATCAGTATGGTGATATTCAAGAGATTCATTTCTTTATCGATTATTAAACAAAGCTCTTCGTGGACAGAATATTGATTTCTTCTTCCTTTTTCGATTTTTCATTCGCGATCTTGAACAACAACTCGATCAACATCGATGTTCATCACCTCTTCGTCTCTATCGTGGTCAATTAATATCAAATGAAGAACTACAATGAATGAGAAATTGAATTGGACAACTTATCTCGATAAACTCATTTCTTTCCACCAGTGTGTTCATCGTCAATTAGCTCTCTTCTTTCTCGATGAGTCTACTACTGATGATGATGATGATGATTTACAACGAGTATTATTTGAAATCGATGCCGATCCTCTCTTGAACGGTATTAAACCATTTGCTAACATCACTTGCTTCAATTCTTTTCCCCAAAGAAGAAGCTGAAGTATTAGTAATGCTAGGATCTATCTTTTGACTTATCGATATTCACCGTGATGAAGATCAAGTTTGAATTGTTCAAATGGCATTGTGCAATGACAACGATTATAATTTGAAGACTATTTTAGATTATATGAAGGATCAGTATGGTATCGAAGAAACGACTCTGCTTTCATTCGACCACGTGTTTCTTGGTATGGTGCTTAGCGAGAAAGGTAATTATAATACAACTTTGTAGTGTCAACACAAATCACTCGAGATCACAAGGCAAACACTAAAGTTAGTTGATCGTAGTCTTGCAAAAAGTCACCACAACATTGGAAATGTTTATCTAAAGAAAGGTGATTGCAAGCAAGCACTGGAATCATGCGAGAAGGCATTGACGATTTGCAAGCAAGTATTCGGTGACAATCACCCAGATGTAGCCAGGAGCCTCGGTAACATGGGTGTCGTCTATTTTGAAGAGAAACGACATTCGGAAGCATTGGGGTTTTTTAAGAGATCATTGTCTATTTGTCAGAAATATCTCCCTGTCGATCATCCTGACTTGGGTGGATCAGTCACATACTTTGGCATTGTTCATTGTTCTTTCGATCAGTACAAACTTGCATTAAAATATTTTCAATCGTCACTCAACATCCTTGGATTGTCATGACTCTTGATAGTAAAGGTGATGCTCACAAGCATAATGGTAATTTTCAAGAAGTATTACTATTTTATGAACAAGCAATTACTATCTATCGACATTCATTACCGCCTTCACATCATGACATTGTTCACATCGAGCAACTCATTCGAGATGTTTTAGTTAAATTGAAATAAAACAAAAATTGTAGTGTTATGTGATTGTCATCAGGTAGAAACAATATTGAAAGTTAAGAAAATAAAACAATGAATGAAGCAATACATTGATAGACACTAAACTGTACATACATAATGATTGTTTGTTGTTCAGAAGGACAACTGATGGCACATTTGAAAGAATCCACAGTTAATCGACACAAATATAACTTTTTTCCATTTTTTCCTGACAAGATCATGAGTAATAGAAACTGAAAGAAACTCATGCAAGATCTTTGCCAAAATCAATTAGAAGACCCGATGTGCCAACAAGAATATTTACAGCTATACAATCGGTATAGTCTGATTTGTTCTATCCCTTTTTGGGTTATTCCAAATAGAAATCACTTATTTAATCGATCTTTATCGCTACTGTAGTGGAATGGAATATAAAGCATGCTTGAGTGTATATCAATTGAAAAACAAGATGATCTAGTTTTTACTGAAAATATAAACTAGTCAAGTAATCTCAACTCATGCTTTTCAGCAATCGCCTAAGCCGAAATAATTTGTATTGAGAATGATATGCTAAAGAAAATTTTAATTAAAGTAAAATGTGTAGCTCTTTTAGGCGACATATTTCGTGTTATTTATTAAAGCATTGAAACACTCATCAAAACACTACATTGACAATTAAAAATAAAGACACATAATATAAGCAGTGTTAGATAATAATAACAGTTGGCTTATAAAGAATGGGACTCAGTATTTTGCATATATATCACTGATGCTTCAATGTAGAACGGAAAATATTTTTGCAATAGACTCCTGATGAAATTCTTTAAAAAATGAATATATTTTCATTATTTTAAATCGAGTTGATACACAAATGATTTAACTGCATCGAGTACTCATTTACAGATACCATATACGTATCTATGCACCCATCCTTGAACTAGTACGCACCAATGGTGAACCCATCCTTTTATGTCAAGGATGATCATATTGCATAACTGTTCTGAATTTCAATATCGATAAAGAATGCAAGTTGTTACAAAATCATCAAAGGTCAATACTATCGAAGATTGCCAGTACTCTGATTCTCTTATTCCATGTTATCGTTTTCATACGACGTGGAACAGTTCTTTGTGTAAATGCCTCTGCAGCCACTGAATAATGTAATAATTTTTATTTCGAAGATATAAAACATAAATAAGTCAGAATATAAGTATAAAAGATCGGTAGTTTTTAGTCTTAATGCTTTTTTTTATTGAAAATGTCTAGATAATTTAAACATGGGAATTGAAGTTTAATGTTGCTGAAAAATGTATATACTTTGAGTATCCAAACTGAAAACATTGCTGCATGTGTTTATAGAAATGAAAAATACTTTGCAAAGCGTACGGATATTCATGTTTCAACAGTGTTTCTGTTATTATTAAACTTAAACAATTTTCATATACATACTATGTGAAACACCCATTTTTAAGAGCCAGAGTAAAATTGAATTGGAAGCAGTGTAATAGATCTAGTAAAGAATTAAAACTAGCATCAGGAAAAGTACTAGTCATCGCCGAATTTAAACACTGCAAATTCAGTTATATCGTATTACATAACTATAACAACTAATATTCATTTACAATAATATCATTTACATCTGTACTTCCTATCAACAGTACAACCCATCACACATAAAGATGCACTGGCTTCCGATGGACCGGTTACCGTCACCGTTGCATCCCTATTTGTATTACAGTGTTTCATCCAGGTTTTTCACTCTGGGAGGGCGAATTCAGTTGTCTGGAGGGCAGACAAAACGTTTTTCAGGGGCGAACTACCATGAGTAATATATGGAGTCTATTATATTTATGCTTTCAAAAAATCTGTGTTTTGTAAGTTATATAAAAGTTAATTGTTTATTTCATTTTTCTCGGGAGAGCTAAACGTCCCTTGCCCTCCCGCTGGATAAAACACTGGTATATTCCATTATCTGAGACATACACATTCTTTACATTTGTGTGGAAAGGAGATATTGTTCTTAGATTTCATGGAGATTATTCAACCACCTGATGAGTCCTTGAATTAGGACGAAATCTGAATCGTGGTAGTTATATTTTCATACTCACCTTCATCCTCAAAACGATATTATCTCAAACAAGAACGCATGCTATTAACACATCGTTACGCTATGATTTCTTTAAAACGTTTTTCACAAATCCTTTAAAGATCACCTAAAGACCTTCAAACTATGACGATTCGATTTGTTATTAGTTTTCATCTATGTAAACAGATTTTCACTTGATTTCAGTAAAACATAGGCATTTTATTTTAAAATAACCTTCTCCTTTTTCGTATGCTACTCGTAAAAACGACTCTTTTCTCGACAAAGGAAAGAAACAAAAAATAAACGATATATAACATTGTGACTGACGGTATGATGAATTGAATGAAATAAAATATTTGACTTCATCGCTTACGTAGAAAAACTAGATAGGTTTACAAAATCAAAGTGTGTCTATCATAGTTGATACAATTTGAAGTGCCACCATCAAAAGATTTTCAGGGTTAAAGTCAATTAAACAACTTTTCCACATTCAGTTTTTGATACTGAACCTGAAAAAACAGAACAAAGTAGAAAAATCTCCACATTTTGAAAAAGATGTGATTTTCTCGAAAACCACATGATTCCAGTTTTTCGTACTTTTCAACCGAAAAGAAGAATTCGCTGAGGCTAAAAAGTAGATATTCGTGATTATCCATGTAGCCGATTTTATAAAATAATGGACATTGCAATGTATTGTTTATAATGCATTATAATGCGTTGAAAACTTTATAGTCGACACTTACTACACAAGATTTATATAATCCTATTAAATCGAGGTGATGTCCTAATCACCATAATTGTATCTCTGTAGTTCTACACGTCTATCCCCTTACCTTAATCAATTTCTCTAACTTAATTTAACTTAATGCCTTAACTTTCATCAACCCTCTTATACATATATCTATCTATCATATAACGTATGATTTTTATCATATCAATAATAATCTAAAACAAAAGACAATTAATGAATAAATAAGTTTATTATTATTATTAAATTCGAACAAGCCATTTCGATCATCATCGATATCAACCTAAAACACAGGAAAAAGAAATAGAAATAATCTTAACATTGAATTGTAATTTACTATTTTGAGCAGATCGATAAGAGCCTAGAACAAAAGACAATGAATAAATCATTTTTTTTATTATTGAATTCAAACTTACCACCTCGATCATGTCGAATTGTAGTTGAAACCGATAACAGTCCGACAACGTATATATGACATAAGGCTGTTTCAATAGCATTAAAATGACTTTCAATTTGGAAAACAAAATGATCTATGATCTAATCGGTTATAATTGATACTGTGAACAATTTTAGTTCACTAGATACGATTATTCTTTTGAGTTTCCAAAATATTTTCCCAGGCAAGCCGAAGAGTCTCCGAGTTCACTCAATCACGAAAATGTGCACTAACGAACCGAAATTCAATCTCGAGTTTCTATTTGTTTCAACGAAAGACTACTAGAGCCTTGAATGCTTTTAGAATATTCTGTAGAATGACAAATATCACAGTCCTCAAACTTCTCAAAAGAAGTTTTCCCTCCGTCATTGCTTAGTTTTGTTACATTTTTTATTAGTTCTTTAACTTGCACGACTCTTATTGAAAAGCGCCTGATACACAGAGAGCTGGGTTAAATCAAGCATCTGTCTGTCAAATCACTTTTGTAATATCTCTTTTACGAACATGATGAATTCTCTAATTTAAAAACAGTACTTTTAATAATGCCTTGAAATCCATTACTTCGCGTGTTTTTTTCAAATAATGGCAAATAATGGGTCATTTTCCAATATTCATCCATTATCGGCTGCATGGGTGGCAACTCTTGCTCTATCAAATGATGTAAACAAACAAGAAAAAAACGTTTACTTGCAGTTTGAATTGCTTGCACCTTACTTGCCCAACGATTTTCATTTATTTATTTTTCTTCATATTCTTCTATTTGCATTCATACAGACAATCATGTGGTTTCTTTTTCATTTTACAAGTAAAAATTAAAATCATAAAATCGATTATGATAAAATGATGAAATACAAGATGAAATAATATTATAATTGGTAGTGCTGGTCGAACTGATAAATGCACTACAAAATTATACTTTTTAAAAAAGATATTTCACGAGTGTGCAGTGTCATGGGACTGTTCGTAAAAGTTCATCACATGGGAAAATTTATTTCCTCCCCTCCCATCTCACGCAGAGCCCAGTGGGAACATCATATTTGAAAATTACGTTTCTACTTTTTCTTCCCCACTTTCGAAAGCATACGAAATCATGACGCAGGACCTAGTGAGAAGCCGTTTAGGTGTCGATTATCTCTTATCTTCTTCGCATAGAAAAGGAAGGGAGACAAGAAAAGATCGTTCTTTTTCTTTGCACCTGAAAGCAATGCGCCACTTTCGATTTTTCTGGGATTTTCTTTCCTCGGTGTTAGTAGGCGACCGAGGCATATATAATGGAGACGCACAACCATAGAAAAATACCATTCATATACCTGTTCATATTCATCTACCACTTTCTTCAAGCGCCGAACAGTAACAGACGATCATGCAGAAAATCAGTCAATTGGTTTATTTGATGGTCTTCTTGGTGCTCGTGGCTACAAGATGCACGGCACAGACCACAGCCAATCAAGCTGGAGTCCATGGTAGTCTCCATCATGCAATTGTCAAACGTGATTCTTGTCGTCGTTGTCTTCTTGCTTGTATTGCCGCTGCTATTCCTTTTCTTGCTTTTGGTTATGGTGCTTGTGCTTCTGCCTGTCGTATTTC